>CAXIUP010000159.1:103458-138108 GCA_964035015.1 Corallium rubrum | reverse complement strand
GGAATATTCTGTTATTCTATCAATGTCAAAGTTTTTCATTTCATATTCGTCGAAACCTTCAGCCATTTATACACTAAGCTATATTTTGTATATCACTCTCACGTATCCAGCTGTTATGCTTACTATATTTATACACTAAGCTATATTTTGTATATCACTCTCACATATCCAGCTGTTATGCTTACTATATTTATACACTGAGCTATATTTTGTATATCACTCTCGCGTATCCAGCTGTTATGCTTACTATCATAGCCAAGCCCATTTAACAAGTGCCGTCTTCTTGCCTTTAACCTTTTTCTTCTTCAGTATTTTCTCAACCTTAAACAAATGTTCTTTCTTATCAACAACACTTAACTCCTCTTCATAAAACTTCCCAATGATTGGCTCTCCCTCTAAGTCCTCTATCTCATACACATTAGGGTCAAGGCGGATTACCTTACTTACCTTGAACAACTCCTCTGTGAAGTTAGCCTCATACCCTTTCGCGAATGTGCTTTTGCACTTACTTATCGCGACAGTATCACCAACTTTGAATTTAGGCAGTGGAAGGTCTCCAAAGTGATGACCAAATAAGGTGGTCCATACTTCACTCTCATTCTTCTCGCTCATTCTAGCTGGCTTCATTAGGGTAGTATGATGCTTAGTGTTATTGTAATTATCCACAAACTTGTCTAGCACGTCAATCCACTTGTAGCTACCCTTGCTATAGAAGTATTTCCACATTGCCGTTTTCAGGGTTCTGTTAAACCTCTCCACAATAGCGGCTTTCTTATCTGAGTTTGTGCTAAAGTATTTGATGTCATACCTCTCCAATAAGGCCCTCACCCCAACGTTATAGAATTCTTTGCCATCGTTGAACTGTGCTAGTTTTGGGTAATTACCAAAATGTTCTTTGAATTGCTTCAAAAGTTCCCCTACTGCTTTAGTCATATTACTAGTGTCTTTCCTGTAAACGCGTATAGCAAAGGCATATCTACTTAGTATCTCAACAGCTGTTAATATCCAATAGTATCCTTTATTAGTGCAAAGTTTCTGCGAAGCTTTGCAGTATTGTGATGAGTGGGAAAATTCACACAATCGATGGAGGCATAATGTAAACTCCCGGGGGGAAGGGATTCTCAGATGTAGCGACACGATGACTTGGGGTATGTCGGTATTTGTAGAATAGATAGACTAATATTGGTGTAAAC
Source organism: Corallium rubrum (assembly GCA_964035015.1). NCBI lineage: Eukaryota > Metazoa > Cnidaria > Anthozoa > Scleralcyonacea > Coralliidae > Corallium > Corallium rubrum. The sequence continues at coordinate 136,915 of CAXIUP010000159.1, read as the reverse complement.
ACTTAAAATATCTGAACAGCGATAATAACAGACATTTATGTACGTGTATCTTGTGAAAAACGCGTGTTAAAGGAGCAGTGTCACCCCATGCGCATCTTTTCTGCGCATAACAGAGATATTTTCGTAAATTGTCGGAAATCAATCGGAATAACCTACCGCCGTCAGAGGAACGAAGCAACCGAAGCAAAACACTGTCAACTTGGTAGGTAAAAATTTGCATTTATTTGCATATATAGAGGAGAATTGTTGAATTGACGATGACTTCGTTTTATATTATTATATAGGCAAGCCATTGCGATTGCAGTGTCAAGAGAAAAGAAAATGGGACTCGAGGCTGTCCTTGCAGGGGGAGTAATATTGAATGTTCAGATGAATGCAAATGCGGTACTCGCAATAAACCTTGCAAGAATAGGGTAAGTATGTCAATGTATTATTGGCATTATTGCAATGATTATACGAAAGCCTTAAATTTGACGATTTCTTTTGTGATTTTGTTTTAGGCAATGGCAGAAAACTCGGAAAGGGAGTGAGATGACAGGGGTAATATACGGCAAGCAGCCAGAAAAACTACACGTGCGAAGCAGGGCAGAGCGAAAGGCTTTCATCTAAAACACAATCCAGCTGAATCCGAGGAGGCACAGAGGGAAAAGGAACATAAAGATGTAAAGGTAAAGTGTCGATTTGGTCCGATCAAATTTGGTTTAAATATATCCCCTCTTAGAACAAGGCTTGTAACCTGATGCACTCAATTTTAGTGTGTGTATTAGTATATACAATCATATAATTCTAAATTTGCAACCTTGCTATCAAAAAATGCTAAAAATATGACTTTAGTGCAATATTCTTGACATAAAGCGAGTAAGAGATCAGTCTTTGGAATCCAATGTAGGGCCAATGCATGCTCAGTTGTCTTATCCATGTGTTATGTGAAATTAATACACATACAACTTTATACTGTGTCAGACTAATAACAGTAAACACAGCAGTGGAAATATGAGGTATATTTGATGATAGAAAGGACTGAAAATAATGGCAAATATATGAGTTTTATATATCATGGCAGTTACAGTTAAGTATAGACTCTTTGGATGGTGGTACAACCACCCCCACCCCCACCCCCCACCCACCCCACGATGATTTTACTTGTCAGTGGAATTGTACTGCCAGTTAATAGGTTAAAGGGTCAATATAGTAGAGAAAATATCTCATGCTGCATTACCAACTGGAATTTATTGAAAGCATATTGTAGTTTTAAAATCTCCATATCTGTCTACTTTTTTTACAAATCTGCTTCTTCTGGCAACAATTTCCTTTGTAGGTAGGTCGTGGTGGTGCATGAGCAATGGTTGGTGAAATAAGGGAAGGGTCACTCTTATTTAGATCAAACACTTGTGTAACGCCATCAACATCCATAACTCTCTTCGTTAACACATGCGAAATTAGCAATGGGATATATTCATAACCTTTTGCACATTTCACTTTTTTGATATCCCACTCTCTGGTTCTGGGGTTATATTTTCTTGTCACCACATCCTCACCAGACTGCGATGTCATCTGTTTAAGGCCAAGATGGAAATTCCAGTCTATGGCTGTTAGTTGTCGCCTTGCTTTGTATACTTGATACCTAAAAATTTGCAATTTTAAATATTATTTCCCAGTAAAATGGTATTCAGCATTTGACCATATAAAACTTTTTGCTGGACAAAAACTTACTTGAAAGGTGTTCGCTTTGGAGTGTAAACCAAACCAAGACTGTTGGCGCACTCGATACCGCCAGTATGCCTACAACAGTTAAAATATCAAAAACTTCCATTTACTCCACTTGGTTTTTGGTACATGTAAATTATGACATTATTGGCTAAAATTGGTGAAAGTACAAGAAAAGCAGACAATTCATTTTTACCTTACCTGAAACGGGTATAGTACTTGAAACTTGCAAGTAGGTCTGGATTCAAAATGACCTTTTGCAGTTCGATGAAGTCTTTATCGCGACAATCAAACCAGGAGAGACTTTCATCATGGTTATCATCATCATCATCACAGTCACATTGACCCCCAAGCCACTGGTGATCGTTGCAAATATGATGCAGCAATCCAATCCATTTATCCTAAACAAATATGAAACAAATAGAAAAATTAACAACCACCTTTGTTGGGGAATTTCTATTTAGTAGTGCACAAACAATTAAGCAAATAAATACCTTCATAAGTCTTAGTGCTTCATCGTCAGAGGTGGCATCATCTTGTCGGCATTCACTGGAGCAGTACCAGAAATGTCTGATGATATGAGATGACCAATCCTTAATCTTTTGCATCGCCTTTGGTTTACCCAACTATAATCCACATCACACTACTGTAAGTTGATATTAATACTATATACTACTTGACTTAATGTGTTGGGAGGGGTATGCAGTATCTGAGTGCCCTCAAGTTGTTTTCTATGCTAAATCATGTGTCTAATATACAAACCTTCGCCAGACATTTTTTAATACTTTTTGACTTGTGCCACACATCTAAGCTGTGCACCATCACCTTCAAAATCGCCATTGCTACTATCATCCATGGGGCTATATAAATAACAAAGGCATATAATATCATTTGATCAATGAAAAAATATTTGTTGCAGTTTATGTGAAATTAGTCTATCAATGCGACAATGCTCTACTAAAAGTTGTGGGTTTTCTTCAGGTACTCCAGTTTTCACCCATAGGGAATGTTGACAGGGTAGGTTTGGATAAGCCCCAAACTAACCCTTCCATCATAGCTTTGCTCCCTGATTTGACATGGGTTACACAATAGCAGACTTTAAAACCCTTTGACTTGATCAAGCCAAGCTGTGTCTTTCTTTATTCAGCTAAGCTCCCACTTACAAGGATGATTATAAGACCCCCACATAATTATGCTTCAAACACATAATATTTCATACTCTGAATCACTTTGTCTTTCAGCATTCAAATCTTCAATGACTGATTTGGTAAGGTTATGTAAGCTGTAAAGGAAATGTATTCTATTAAACTAAAGTATTAAACATAAATATATAATATGTAGGTAGCTGCTGTGAAACTTAATGTGTATATCCTAATATATATTCTTGTACCTGACATTGTCCTCGAAACTGCTCTCATCGGTATTCTCCTCATCATCGGTAAATATTGACACAGTTGTTGCATTCATAGTATCAAGTGGGTCAATGGTAGAACTAGACATATACAATTAGAAGTATTGGCAATCTAATATCGATACACACATCTGTATAACTATAAACTATGTCAGATATAAACAAATGTATCTGGTCTTGGCAAACTCTGCCGACATCTAGACCTCAGCAAAGGGCCACACAGTTATTTGAAAGGTTATTGTCCACAATCAGTACCTTTCACCAAGTGGTACATCAGACCCAGTAAAACTTAAGTTGACATCCATCTCCATGATATTTCCATCTGGTTGCTTTCCCAGTATGGGAGATTCTGATTGAAAAGAAGGATGCAGTGCAGGCTTTCTCTACCTTTCAAAGCTGTGGATGTTTCCTGAGCTATTAAAATCAATGCATTGTTATTAGCCATAAATTGGTATAAATAGACCAATTGTTTATATTTTTACTGGCAAGATATAGGTCATCGAAAGCACCACAAAGACTTCGTGAATCGGTAGATATTGTAGAATTAAAAATGAGAACATAACGTTTTGTATAATTACAATATGCCTGCCAGCAGAATGTAAACAAGAAATGGGGTTATACAAACATAACAAAAGGGATTCTAATAAGCTGAATTTCTGCATATTCTTTGTGTAAACTTAGAGAATTTTAATGGCTCGTTAAATCGTTTATCTTTTTATACTTGTCCTTGCTATTTATATTCATGATGCATTGAGATTACCTTGAGAAATATTTACATCACATGTGCCAATATCAGTGCCATGATCTGAATTTTGTTGAGTCATTCGGCTTTGTTTTTGTTACTGCGATTGATTGGTATCCGATCTAAAATCGTTAAATAATACAAATTTCAATACGTTTATTCCAATGTCTTATACATTTAATCGGATTGAAACATGTCTTAAAACTATATTATCCTTACCTTCTTCAATATTCTAAGGATAACAGATGCGCAGCGAAATCACTGTCACTACATGAGCTGTATCCTGCCACGATTTTTGCATCTTTCCATGCTTCAAACAATTTTTCAATAAATATATTCTTTTATGTTGACTATTCCATGACTTTCATCGGCTTTCTACACTATCGTGCTTTCTTTTTCGCCCTGAACTATCGCGTCTGCCACCATGCAATCCTCCAGATGTGGACGCCATCTTGGATATGCTAAACTTGAAAACGTCAGCCTGACGTTTTCAAGTTTGCAATGTGCAGAAAAGATGCGCACGAGGTGACACCGCTCCTTTAAAGTCGTGGTCAAATCCTTTTGTATTTTGATATTAACGTTCGTGTCCAAGGGGAATTTCCCACCGGTTTTCCGAGAATTAAGACTGCGCATGTGTGATGTTTTATTTTGGATCGCGAAATTGCAAATAAAAATGGCGGAACCGACGACTAGTGGCCAGAGAGCAAACTTCTGCTAAAGTAAACTGTAAAAACAAGGACTATGTGACTTACTAAATATGTTCTGGGCGAGAGGAGTTGATCATTGTTTCCTAACAGAAGACGACAAATTATTTAAGCTCGCCGTTTTGACTTTGAGATAAGCGTCGTCTCAGTTTGTAGCGAGGTTTGTAGAGTATGTGTTTCATATGAATGGCGTGTTCGTTCAGTCAGCTTATTTATTAAAATTAAAGTCATTTACTCCAATAAATTACCTAGATCCAAGATTACAGTATGTACAACCGAATAATTAATAATTTATACTTAAAGTGCTTCCTTCTTTTAGCAAGGCAAATTCTACAAGATTTAGTGTGCCTAAAGCCGAAAACTGTGCCACATTTGTATAGGCAGTCGGTAGAATCTAGACCTCTATAAGTTTTAAATCAAAGTCTTTGAAGCTGTATTATTAAAATGCATGTTTACTACACAAACACCCGGAGATGTATATAATTTTTTTTATTGCATCAGGATAATCTGTATGTTACAAGAACAAATTTTACTACTTATAAATTTATCTAAAATTTATATTTAAACACATGTAAAAAATAAAAAGTGTGGGAACACTGTTTCCCTTAACAAAAATTTCAGTAAGGGAACACCATTCCCCCTAAGAAAAATTAAACAAAAAATTTAGTAGAACACTGCACTATTTTTTATTGTACTTGTGTATATAATCAATTTAGCCAACCAAACAATATCGATAACTATAATTATTAAACTATTTTGACAAAATGATGTTATGCAAGTTTCATACAAGGAATTGGCGGAAATATCTGTGACAATTACATATTTATTTTGTCACCTACTCAGCTTAGAAATAGTTATTTTTCTCACCCAGAAATTCTGGAATTTATTTAAATCAATCATTCCAATGTTAGACTAAAGCTTTATAGTTGACATCTGTTACACGTAGATCACTTCTGATTCTACAGTGCTATAATTATGTAAGTTTCCAGCTAGCCTAAGCCATGCATTTAGTAGTCTTTTACACAAATAAATGTTAAGGGTGAAAACAACAAAAAGGAAGCACACCATAACTACTTTCATGACCAGTGCCCATGCCCATTTGACTTTTTTAAGCATTCCCCCAACTCAAAAATTTGAAAAACATCACTGTTATGACATGACATTGGTATCAAGCATTGCATATTTTTTTTTTAAACTATAGCAGAGTTCTTACAGTTTTATACATGAATCCTAACAAAGACCCCTAGCAGTGCATCCAAGTTAAGTAGGATAGGATGAGCCACCCTTCTCAAGTTACAACGAAGTGGAAAAAAAATTGTAGTTAATTGTCTGGACAAAATGAGGAAGATATACAGTAGTAGAGCCATTAGGCTATGAAGAGTTATTGACAATTTATTGAACAAAATTGGTATAATAATATACATCTAATAATATAATATACTTGAAAAGGCACAGAAAGCTTTACATAAATGGAAAGGCCAAAGCCAGAGGCTTAAATGGCTTAGTACAGTCAGTGGTTAGAAAATAGTAAGTAAGTAAGTAAGTAAAAACTTTATTTCGAGAGGATAAACACTATACAGCGGATAGCTGAAAAACCTGTGGCCCTCTATGATACTAATAGCTAACAATATGTACAGGTATAAAATTAATTAGAAGTATTTATGAAAAAATTGAAGATAAACTTTAAATATTGGAAAAAAAGCTCTTTCTAAATACCTTAGTGAACAAGAACATTATGCACAGCTTGTTGATGAAGTAACTGATTATAAAACTCAAATTGATCATATTTACACAAATATTCCTTATAGAATTTACTGTAGTGGTGCTCTCGAATCTTACTTTAGTGATCATACACCTATTTTTGCAACTGTGGCATGATTCATTCACTTAAAATAGTAAAAATTAACAAAAAAAATTACATATACATTATCTATAGCCATAACAGGGCGTTTAAATACCATACAGTGAACAATACATACTAAACAGTACTTAAGAATTCCTAAAATTTATTGGTCAATCTCTTTCTCCAAATACAAACAAGTCACCTCAACCACTTCCTCAGCCAAGTGGCAGGGGGCTAAAGAAACTCCTATTGGATAGAGGACCGGAGGCTGAACTGTAGCTGCCCCCTCTTTCCACTGGCAGGAATAAGGTGTGTTATAGGTAATGGAGATATTTACGAAAATTTCTCCAGATCTAGTTAGAACGCTCGGTGACTTTCTCACTATTCGGTACAACTGGAGATTGACTTTCTGAATCGGTGGCGTTGGAGTTGTTTGCTGATTCTGTATTGCAAACCGAGTTGCAAACAGTACTTTCATTTTCTCCAGACTGTATTTGGCTTTGACTCTTTGTTTTCTTCGTAAAATTTTGATGTCATGATTTCGGGATAAGCTTGTTTGATTTTTTAAGGTAGATTCGTAGGGTAGACATACTCCTTGTGATGCAAGGCGTCCGAAGGCCATTTTATTTGCACCACCTTGACTAAGAATTATACTTGTTAGCATTTGATGAACATTCAAGTTCTGATTACGCGCGTTCAGAATCAGGCCTATTCCTGTCAATACGGCTCTTTTGATTGTGTCAGAAGATTTTCTAACATTTCTCTTTAATTTTTTTTCTTTTACTGCCGCAGCTGTAACCATTCGGTACAAAACAGGCATTGCTCAACAAGTTCTTTTTCTTGTTTTTCGTATGTGAAAGATTTTAGTTCTGATGGTTTGGATGCATGGAAAGTACTGGTAAATGATCGTTAACGTATCTGTGTAATTTCTTGCTTTATGTCTTTTTCTATCTCTTGCAATAAATGTTCTTTCAAGCTTTGTGCCTTTAAAAAAGCATGACACACCTTCACACTGTCTTCCTGTAAAACAGATTCTGCAATTTTGGAATAATCGTCATTTAATTGTTTAACGTTTCCACCACTATCAACAATACAGGGCTATAAAAACGAAAACAATACGACATCATACGCAACCTGAACAAGGGCAGACGTGAGAAACAGGAATGCCTAAATAGATATATTTCTTTGAATATATAACCAAATCCAACAAACCAAAATAAAATACACTTTCCATGTTTTGTTTATAGTGGCGGGTGCCAGTGAAAGGTTTCTTTATTTTTTGAAAAGAAAAAGAAAATTTAAAATAGCATCGCCACGATCATCTATTTCTACTTATGATACACGCAACGTAAATAAATCAAACCCCGGCTTTAAAAGCTATTTCCACAAAAATGTCCTACATAGAATCATACCTCCTTGTTTTTGACAACAGGGACATTCGCATCTTTTTTTTGCCATAATCTCCACAGGTTGATTTTATGGCCGTGTTTCACTGCATTCCCTTCGTACTTTTCTTATAGGTCCTCGTAACAAATTATGCAAATGTCTTTCGAGGATGGTGACAGAAACTCTATTACTTTAACGGGTGTGTTTTTATCTGCCATAGCAAAATCGTTTAAAAAAACAAGGCATTCTCCCCCCTGAACATTTTGTAAGGTCATGTGACCTTTGGCTCCGTTTGCCAAACAAGGGTGCCGCTACTGTTGGGTTTTCAAAAGTAAGATTACTAAGAATAAACTGTTGAGTTTGGTTTCCGGTGTCCAAGTTCAACAAGCCTCTCTCTCTCGCTCCCCCCTCGCGCTCTTCTGCTTTTCGAGGATACCGCATTCTGGGGATACCGGAGACCGTGCACGCCTTGGGACAACACAAGAGAGAGACTTGGAGCAAGTCTAACGACCACATGGAGTCAGAGCTGCAGTCAGAGTCAGACTCAGAGAATCCAAAGACGATTACGGCGATAGAGCAGTCTGAGCACTCTGAGGACTATGACCATAATAGGCAATTCCCATTATAGCAAAGCATCATGGGAAATGTGGTAGGCTTCACTTGCAGGTGAAATGGCCACCGCGAAGCGAGCATTGCTTGTGAGAGAAATTGCTTTTTTAAAGTACATTTTTCCAGAGTATTATAGTTTAAATAAAAGTAATGTGTTTGTAACACATTGAAGTATATTGTGGACGAAGTATACCGAAATCGAAGCAAAAACGGACGAGAAATTCGTGTTGAACAGGCGAGGAGCGAAGAATGGCCTCGCAAATACGTTCCGAGAGGAAGGTTCTTCTCTACATTTTAAGGTGAGTACGCTTGGTAGACATCGGACTCCTCACCATTTTGCACTACAAACACGTGTGAGTTGTTGCTCGATTTGTATCTCGATTTTCTCAACGATCGAACGTTATCTCGCGATTTTTTCGCTTCTTGAAACTCTCAAATTCGGGCCATGATGTCTTTCGTTCATTCGATAAGCATGGCCTCCAAAGGCAGTCTTTTAAAGAGCCTTGAAAATGTTTTGGCGCGAAACAAAACCAACGTAAACCGGTTTTTTCTGCCCCAGCTCTTTTACCTTGCGAAAAGCATAAAAAGAAAGCATTTTGCCGCTGTTTCTGCCGTTATAATAATTTCTGCTTCCTTTGTTGTGGTCGGTTCATTTCCTATCAAAATAAACAAGTAGGTTCTAGGTAGTTAATTTTAAATATATTAAATTTACATCTATAACTTAGTTAAAACTGTTTAAAATTTGTATAGTTTTGTGCTTAGTTAAGTACATGTAAAATTTTAGCCTTTTATCAAATTTAAAGGCATTCTAGTTTAATTTTTTCGTAAGCTGCAGGCAGTTTAGTGGACTAGAATATAAATATAGTAATATTTTAAAATTAAGAGTAGGTTTTAATATAAATTTGTACATAGTTAGTTTTAAAATTGTTAGGATAGGTTTAGGTTAAATTAAATAAGTTTATATTATGGATAATGAACCAGGAACTTCAATAGAGGCAGATAAAAATTTGGCAGCAGACCTAGAAACTACATGTTCTAAGAAAAAGCATAAAGGTGGTGGTGAAACAACTTGTTGTATTCCTACATGTGATAGCAATACTAAAAGAAATCCTGAGCTATCATTTTATCGAATTCCAACTGATAAGAAGCTGAGAAAAATGTGTATATTATAAGTAATATTGGGCATTTCACTCGATTACATAGGATGTTCTAAGGATTTTGGGTGAAGGAAAATTCGAGTGTAGAATATATACATTTTGAGACCAAACCGGGACCAGTTGCGAAAAATGCAACTACACGGGCCTTCCGGCAGGAATTGAACCCACGACCTGCGATTCTAGTGCAATGCTCTGACCACTGAGCCACGGCAACGGCCTCAGTGGTCAGAGCATTGCACTAGAATCGCTAGGTCGTGGGTTCAATCCCTGCCGGAAGGCCCGTGTGGTTGCAATTTTCGCAACTGGTCCCGGTTTGGTCTCAAAATGTATATATTCTACACTCGAATTTTCCTTCACCCAAAATCCTTAGAACATCCTATGTAATCGAGTGAAATGCCCAATATTACTTATAATATACCCAATTCTCTCCTGGCATTACCACCTTATTATATATACAGAACTCACGATCAAGCTCTCGGCAACGGCCTCCGTGGCTCAGTGGTCAGAGCATTGCACTAGAATCACAGGTTGTGGGTTCAATTCCTGCCGGAAGGCCCGTGTAGTTGCATTTTTCGCAACTGGTCCCGGTTTGGTCTCAAAATGTATATATTCTACACTCGAATTTTCCTTCACCCAAAATCCTGAGAAAAATGTGGTTACACTGGATTGGTCGAGCAAGCTTTATACCTAACAAGTGCCACCGAGATTGTTCAAAACATTTTGTGGGTGGCAAGAAGACCTGTCTTCATAATGTGACGGCGAGCATGCAGTAGACTGAGGGCGAATCGGTGCAGAACCTCAAAAACAGAAAGACTTATGCGCAGGTGTGCTAGACAGGTTGTGGTTGAATGTTGAGATTCGTTTGAACTAAATAAAGATACTTTTTACCAACCGTTGTCCGTGTAACAGTGGTGGCAGCGGTGGTCATGATGGAGAAACTAGAGTATTTTTCAGGAGAAGACGGCACATCGTTGAAGCCATGGCTTGATCGTTTCGATGCTGTAATCGAAGCCGAAGGAAAGGCGAGTAAAGCAGCCACCATTATTCGCACTTGTTTAAAAGGGATGCAGCGCAAGTGGTAAGAGGAATGTCAGACGACGACAGGAAAGACCTTGACAAGATCAAAGCTGAACTTCTTAAAGGGCATATGAAATGTAAATTTGGTTTTACAATTGTTCGATGTTTTTAGTACTTTATTTTTCATTTCAACTTCGTTGTAACAGTCAAAATAGCATTCGAAATTCACTATTCTAACTTGTCCGAGCCCAATTCACACAGGAGACCTGGGCCCGAGCTATGACGTAGGAAGGTGTACCCATGCTTTCATATTATCAACACAGAAGTGAATTTACATGTGATGCGCCGAACTGTGTTTGTATTTGGCAAAGTTTTTTAAACTAGAAGTGTAATTGTAATATATCACTTTGGATTCGTGGAAGAATGTCAATGGAATGGAACGACTCAGAAACAGAAAGCATGTCTTCGAATAGTACGTCGAGTATCAATTCAGATATGTCGAGCCAGTTTGAAGAAGTCTTCAATTCGTATGAGCCATATGCTCACGAACCTTTAGCAGATAGTTCCGATGACGAAGAAGAGGATGAAGTTGATCTCGATGGCATTCTGTTAACAACAATTCAAGACCGATACGAGGGAAAAGAAACTCATTGGTGTACTTGTGGCCATTGCGACTCTGGTTTCTTGTGTGGACCAAGGGAGTATCGTTGCTGCAATGAGATTGAAGCTGCTAAACAGTTTTATTTATTTATTTATTTATTTATTTATTAAGTTTTGCCACAAGGTTCAACAAGAATAGTAATTAATTAAAATTAAAAAAAAAAAAAAACACAAAAAACAAAAAAACAAAACAAAAAACAACAACAAACAAACTTCATTACTCACAGTGAAAGTTAAGTTATAACGTAAAATCTAAAATAATGTGGCAGGGTTGCCGCAACAGCAATCGCCAATTACTGCGGTCCCAAGCAAAAAGGAAAGGCCATATTAATTATTTGCGTTGTATTAATTATTTTATAAGTGTTAATTATTAACCATTAATTATTGTCAAATATTAATTATTAGTTCTTATTTACCAATCATTAAGTATTAATCGTCAGTCGCCAACTACAAATTATCAACCACCAATTGCCAATAATTTATCCAACAATTATCTTAATTAGCAATTAACAGTCAATATCCAACAATCAGCAGCCAACGATCAATAATTAACAATTAATTAATCAATTAATCAACCAATCCATCAATTAATTAATTAATTAATTAATTAATCAATTAAATCAATTAATTAACCAATCAATCAACCAATCAATCAACCAACCAATCAATCAATTAATTAGACATTAGATACAACAGCAGATCGCACTAATAAGACTATGCGCTGTGTTGCATCTCAAACAGATGGTTTTCCATGACCTCGGGTCTTCTGGGTCGTACAGCTGGTCCACTGCTGCTTGGTAGTAAAGCTGAAGCTGGCTCTTAAACTGTCTAAGAGTGGTTCCCTTTCTGCGCATTTCGCACGGTAGAGTGTTCCATGTTCTACACATTCGTGTAAAGAAAGATCGTTGGAAGGTGACTGTTCTACATTTGCGAGGACGGAAGTGGAGAATATCGGGGTTTGAGTTGTTTCTTGTTGTTCTGAGTGGCATATATGGAGTAGGTAGGATGTCAGGGTTAATTTCGAGTAGGTTGTTCACAGCTTTGAAGAAGAAGGTCAAGTCAAGATATTCATGCCAGTAGGATATTGGAAACAATTGTAAAGACAGTAGTCGTTGTTTGTAGGTTGTCGCGGTGCGAAATGGTAAATTCAGGATAACTTTAGTAGCACGGCGTTGCACTCTTTCGACACGTCTGATTAGCTCAATAGATTGCGGTGACCACACCTGGGTCGCGTATCCGAGGTGTGGACGAACAATAGCAAGGTATATTGTTCGTCGAACTGAAATGTCAGTGATCTCCCCCAAAGAGCGACGGACGCAGCCAAGAAATCTGTTCGCAGTTGTAACTTGGGCAGCAACCTGTTTGCACCAGGTTAAGTCATGCGTTACCCATACACCAAGATCACGCTCTGCCTCAAGCTTTTCGATGGTCTGCCCTTTGAGAGTGTATTGGTGATACACTGGTATCTTTCTACGAGTGATCGTTTGGCACTTAGTTTTCTGCTCGTTGAAGTTTAATCCAGAAGACAGTGACCAATCGTTCAGTTTGTTTAGGTCTTCTTGGAGGAGATCCGCATCCGAAGAGGAGTTTATGGTCTTAAACAGTTTCGTGTCGTCAGCAAAACAAGCAATGGATGAAGACGTCACAGAGTCGTGTAGGTCGTTAACGTAGAGTAGGAAGAGAATTGGACCAAGAATAGATCCTTGTGGGACGCCTGATGTGACTGGAAGCGTAGACGAAGCAGCTCCTGGAATAGTGACGCGCTGTTTGCGTCCCGATAAGTATGAACAAAACCAGGAATGGAGGTTTCCATGGATATTTATGTCTCTTAGTTTTTCAACAATCACGCTGTGGCGAACTCTATCAAACGCTTTACTCATATCCAGATAGATTACGTCCGTCTGTTTTCCCAAGTCAAGTTGATGGCCAATGCATTCCAGAACCTGTACGAGCTGCGTGGAGCAAGACTTTCCAGGAATGAATCCGTGTTGGTTTGGGTTGATGTATTGTAACAAGTGGTCTCTTATCCTGGTCAGTATACAACGTTCCAGCAGTTTTGAAATGTTCGAGAGTAGGGAAATTGGACGGTAGTTCTCAACGTAATCTTTATTACCTTTCTTAAATACAGGAACGATATTACTTGTTTTCCATTCATCAGGAAAGGTACCAGACTGCAAAGATAGGTTGAACAATAAACATAGCGAGGGGGCAATCTGTTCAGCAGTTTCTTTTAAGATTCGATTTGATATGCCGTCGGGTCCAGTGGCTTTGTGCACGTTTAACGTTCTCAGGAAATACAATATTTCCTCTTCTGTCAGGTTGATATCTGATAGGGTTTGTTGATTAGAAAGCGTTTTCTGGGTTTCATGTGTTGCCGCGAGGGTTTCCGTGTGAAATATGGAAGAAAAATATTTGTTAAAAAGGTCAGCAATCGATTTTGGACTGGACGCAACAGTTCTGCTTGCATCGTTGTTAGCGTTTGCCAATGAAATAGATTCCGGTAGGCTTGATTTTTTGGACGAAAGCTTAAACACTGACCAGAAGCGTTTGGGATTGCATTTTATGTCCGTCGATAAAAGACTGAAAAAATTTTCTCGCGCTGTGGAGATCAGATATTTAGCTTGACGTCTGAGCTCTTTATATTTTTTATGCAAATATTCACTTGAGGAATGTTTCAACTTTTTTCGAAATGACTCTTTTAGATGGATGGTATGTAGAATTTCACCAGAGAACCACGGTGGGTTTCTGTTTCTTTTTAACTGTTTCGTTGGAACTAATTGAGAAATTATTGTTTTAAAAGTGTATTTCCATTTTGACCAATTTTCATTAATGCTCAAAGATGAATCTATAACAGCAGACAGGTTCTGTGTTTCAATTGCATCGCGAAGTTCGTTAAAATTAGTCCGCCGGTAGTCATATACGAAACTGCGAGTTGATCTAGGAGCTTTGACTTTCATTTCAATATCGAATAGTGTGATGGCGTGATCTGTGAATATGCCAGCGTCATTTGGCGAAAGCGTCTCGCGAATTGTTACGCCATCAGGCGTGCTCGTAATGACGAGATCAAGCACGTTATCGCAACGGGTTGGCGTGGTCGATAATTGAGTTAAAAAATAGTCATTCAAAATTTCCGTAAATTTTGAATTTACGAAATAATAATTTTTTAATTTTTTAATAATTTTTTAATAATTTTTCGAAAAAATAATAATTTTTGAATTTTGAAATAATCCAGCGCGAGCCAGCATTAGTAGAACAGGTTAATTGTGTAACCGAACATCCTGATTTTGATGCTGTTGTTTTGCACCCTCGAGTTCTTAGAGTTGCAGCAAATGGGTTAAAAACGAGACGTGGCACATTTTGGGAGAACTCATTTATTTTGAGCTTCATGGCTGTCTTGTTGTTGTTAAATAACAAATTTCTCAAGCTTTTCACATAGTTGTACGTAGGAGGTACTGGGACAGTTCGAACCAATTCTTCTCCATTTTTGTATTTTGGGTAACGAATACCATAGTATGTTTCCCCATCTTTTGTCTTTTTCACTTCTCTTTTCACATTTTTATTTAAGTGAGCAATTGCCAGTACATGCCTAAAATGTTAGCAGGCTTAGTTTTAAAATCTTAATAATTCATAAAGAAACATGTACTGTATACAGCGGTTGAGATACGTAACATACCTGCAATAGGTTCCTGTGTAAGAATACGCAGTCATCTTTGGATGGAACTGATTTAGGGTCGAATGGAATGCTTCTAACTGACTTGTTTGAACTACTGGAGATAATTTGCCAATATCATTCAACATTTGGGTCCTTCCACAGATTGACACAACTTTGTCATAGGCATCGGTTCCTAAAAAAACAATATACACTGATTTTCAGGAAGGTACAATTTCAAACCTTATCCTTGACCAAAATTCATGCACAATTAAATTTTCATTTGCCCATTTTAATCCAGTTTCTTTTGGGCAATTTGTCATGAACAGATTGTTCAAACAGTGGGTCTGGGTGGTTGGTGTGGATGTTTGTGATATGCCTTGCATAGGATTTCCATTTTGCCAGTGGAAGTCCTCCATAGCCAGATTTTGTGGAGCAGGCGCACCAATATAAATGATTCCGAATTGGCTTTATCCACTCAGCAACAGCCTCATAACCTTTCTCTTTAGCCAACTTGGTCAACTTTTTGGTAATGCTTTTTGATACATGCCAAATATCATAAAAGTGCTCCACCAATGGATAGTTGGTCCTTAACCACTTCGCTATTCCTCTATGCCTGTCAGAAATAAATAGCTTTATTCTAACTCTTGCTTCTTTGAGGAATTGAAATGAACGTGTTGCACCCTCAAGTTCCATGGCTTGGCTTGAGCCAATTTCATTAGCCTACAGTAGTGTCAGGACAACATGTTTTAATTCTTAATAATTTTTATTACTTTATTATATAAAAAAAATTATAAGATTTAATTTATAATAATTGCTTTATTATGATGATAATGGTAATTATATGATGTTAGTTAATTAATTTATTTTAGTTTCAGTACTTGCAGCTTGATATTAGTAATAGTTGTTGTTTGTTTTCTGTACAAGCTGGGTTAGTTGGAAAAACTCTAAGCTCTAGCCAGATGAGTTGCTTCAGATTGCTTCTGGCTAGCAATTTGAGGTTGCGGGTTTGAGTCCTGCACTTAGAGCTCAGAGTTTTTCCAACTAACCCAGTTTGTACAGGAAACAAACAACAACTAAAACCATAGCATTTATTCATACTATACCTGTAACAATTCAAAGTGGACAATTTTTCCAATTGAGGCACACAACATTGTGTATGCTCCATACTTGGCAGAATGCCCCATAGAATCGAATCTGCCATCACCAGCCCAAATACTTTCTTGTGCCAACTGAACTTTTGCAATTAACCCAGACCGTGTTGATTCCCAAAACTGTATGATTGTTGGGAAAAGGTAATTTCTTTGATGATTAAAACATGTCCGGGCAGAATAAGCACAGAGACGCAGATGGGAGAATACCAAGAGGATTTTGCTGACACTCGCACCAGGGAGAATATCCTTCTGAATGGAAGAAAGCCAACGTAATTCCTATACATAAAAAGGAGAACCGCCAAATTAAAATGAATTATCGTCCCGTTTCGCTTCTTGCATCTATTTCAAAAATACCAGAAAAAGTTGTTTTTTCTAGACTCTATGAATTCTTAACAAATATTGGATTTCTCAGTCGCTTCCAGTCGGGATTCAGACCTGGTGATAGTACTGTCTACCAACTCACTCTTATTGTCCATAAGATATACGAAGCTTTAGAAAAAGGAAAAGAGGTACGCATGGTTTTTCTTGATATTAGTAAAGCATTTGATACAGTATGGCATAAGGGTCTACTTTATAAACTAGAAAATCTTGGAGTTAAGGATCCTCTCTTAAGTTGGTTTCACAGTTATTTATCGCATAGAAAACAAAGAGTAGTAATTGAGGGACAAAGCTCGAGTTGGGTAAACATTGAGGCTGGAGTTCCACAGGGTTCTGTACTCGGACCACTGCTTTTCCTTATCTATATAAACGATATTAATAAAAATATTTCATCCGACTGTTTTCTTTATGCTGATGACACATCATTATTTGATATAATTGATGACCCACATAACTCTTCTATAAAATTAAATAATGATCTCAATGATATCAACCAATGGTGTAAACAATGGCTCCTGAATATGAATCCCAGTAAATGTGAATGTATTACATTTTCAGTAAAGAAATTTAAACAATCCCATCCTCGGTTATACTTGAATGGTGTTGCTTTACAAGAAGTTGAGTCTCATACTCACCTCGGCCTTACATTTGCATCTAACTTTTCTTGGAATAATCATATTCTTGACATACAACAAAAAGCTAGTAAGTCATTAAATGTACTAAAAAGTGTAAAGTATAAATTTAATAGGGCTACTCTTATTACTCTTTATAAAATCCAAATCAGATCTTTGATGGAATATGCAGATGTCATATGGGATGGATGTAGTGAAGGAGAAGCTAATCTTCTAGAAAAGATTCAATATGAAGCAGCATGTATAGTTACTGGGGCTATAAAGGGTACCAGCAAAACACGTTTGTTAAATGAATTATGCTGGGAAGATATGAAAACAAGAAGATTTTTACATAAATTAACTTTATTTTATAAAATAATCAACTCTTACACGCCATCCTACCTACGTGACATCTTGCCTTTACAAGTAAATCAAAGAAGTAGATATTCCTTAAGATCAAATGAAAATTACTTATATATCCCTACACGTACAGAGCGTTTTAGAAAATCATTTCTCCCATCTGCAGTCGCAGGATGGAATGAATTAAGTATTGAATTACGTAATGTTGAAACTTTGTCCAGATTTAAATCAAGAGCACGTAACACTTATGGTGCCAATGAGTATAAAAAGATATATGATACTTCTTTGAGTCGATATGGTTCTATATTGCACACAAGATTGCGCTTAGGACAGTGCCAACTTAATTTCTATTTATATAAAATTAATTGCAAACCTTCTCCTTTCTGCGACTGTACGTTGGGGGATATAGAATCTATTACGCACTACTTTTTATATTGTACTCATTATGCCGCTCAACGTAATCATCTGATAGCCTCTTCTGCGCGGTTGTTCCATGCCATGTGGTCAGGTTTTTCTGATTCCCAAAAAATTCAAATATTTCTACATGGATCAGAACTGCTTAGTTTCAAAGATAATCAAGTTCTGTTCTGTAATGTCCAGGAATTTATACGAGACACTAAGCGATTTTAAGAACTAAACGATCAAATGATCAGTAAGTTGGGACTATATCAGCAATTTCTGGCCATTTTTCAATTATTTTACTCTGTGTGTCCTTTTCTTTTCTTTTCTTTTTTTTTACAATATAATTTAATAGTATCAGCTAAATCTTTTTTTTTTTATCACATATCAAACGAACTTTAATGCTCTTTCCCTTTAAAAAACTCTTCAGTGACTTTGTAATATTATATTTCGACATGATCTCCCTAGATGAGCTTTGCTCTTGGAGAAAATGTTTGTACTCTAAAATATGTTTAAATAAAAAAAAAATATGGCAAAACTTAAGAGCATATTTCCAGCAGGATATCTACCAAATACAAATGGCTGACTATAAATGGCTCTTTTCCCAACTGCTTGCATCTTTTGCAACATTGCACTACACTGACCATTGTTCCATTCTTTTTAACCAGTAACTTGGGTTTCTCAAGTTTACAGTTGAAGCAAAACATTGAGAAGAGAGATACTAAGCAAGAAAGGAAAACAATGAATTTTGGCTCATCTTGGGGGGAGGCATCTGGATCAACCCTATAAAAGGAATAAAAAAGGCTTATCAGGACACATAGTAAGAATGGCTGGGTATCAAAAGTTTTCTTAATTATCTTTTACCCAAAGAAAGTTTAATCTGTTCTAGCTCTTGTTATTACCTAACATGATTCTTCTCATTTGTGGTATTGATATCCTCATCCATATTATCACCATCACTGTCCACTTCACATTCAAGATTTAACCAGTTTGGGTCATCTTGATTCTCAATGTCGCTCATTTCATCAGCTTCTGCCAAATACTCGTCCAGTTCTTCAGGATCCACATTCACATTTCCATCTATTCCATCATCCTGATCCGTTGAAACAAAGCACATGCCATTCAATACACCTTCTTCCAAATATCCAGCCTCAGGCACAGCCTCATTGCAGTTATAACATGTTGTTTTGGTCATCTTTAGCTTACCTTGCAGACATTTTATTGTCTTTCTATAGTTTGAGCATTTCTGCCGAGCAGTTTTTAATTTATGCTTACAGTTCTGAAGCTCGTTTACACCATTTATTGATGTTTCATCAAGAGGGAAGACAGACGCGGACTCTGTTGGCAGGGTATGTTCCTCGTTTTTTTCATCTCCGACTTCGTGATCGTGGGTACTATCATTCTCAACTGCTGTATGGCTCTCTTCGATTTCATTGACGTTGACAACTTTGGCTCGCTCGTTTGAATCGTGAGTAGTTTCTCTCAGAAGCTGTCTCTTAGCACGAAACTTCGAAGGTAGAGGTATGTGTGGTGTCGTTGGAGCTGGTGTTGTCGTATTGGGGAATGTTTGCGAAGCAATATCGTAGTCATCAATTGTAGGTACTGCCTCGGACTCCAGGAACCTCTTACACGAGATACTGCTAGGAGAGCGATCAGGTGCTGGTGGAACGTAAATACCAAGTATTTGCGTAAAATCACTTCCACAAAAATGGGCAGAACACAGCGCAGATGTCTCTGTTGCATTCCAATTCGGTCGATGTTTTCTCACAAATTTCGTCCATGAAGTACGTTGCTTTTCATTATGTGGAAACATATGCATCGAAATACCTTTCGATCGAATCGAATTCCGACAAGACCTTTGATGACTAAAGCCAGCAACGCAGTACTTTCCTCCTTTTCCAGGCATGGCCAGGAAAATTGGAGAAAACAATACACAAATCAAACTAAAGTATGCTCCTTGTGTGCTCTCTTACTTGTGAAATATCGTGTTGCCTTTGTTGAGAGGTACACCTTCCTACGTCATAGCTCGGGCCCAGGTCTCCTGTGTGAATTGGGCTCGGACAAGTTAGAATAGTGAATTGCGAATGCTATTTTGACTGGTATAACGAAGTTGAAGTGAAAAATAAAGTGCTTCATTGAAAAGAGGGCATTTTAAAGTACTAAAAACATCGAACAATTGTAAAACCAAATTTACATTTCATATGCCCTTTAAGCAGTTTGACAGACGAGATAAAACGCAGATTCAATGTGAGTTTTACAACAGAAAGCTTGAAAGTGGGGAGTCTGTTGGAAAATTCGTCGAAGCCTTCGACAACTTGCCGAAGAAGGATTTCCTGGTTGGGAAACTGCAGCTCGCGATCAAATTGTGAAGAGCCAGTTTTTGCATGGAATACCTAACGACCTTCGTACCCAGTTATCCGTGGCTTTTCAGTAAAAAAGTGGATGATGCCTCGTTGAAAGATCTTGAGGAATTTACTACCAATTGGGAAAGAAATGGAGGAAGGGAAACTGCTTCCATACAGCAAGTAACCGTGGCTTTACCAACACAAGATTCGTGGGAAACTGTTCAAACCGCAGTGGAGACAGCCCTTGGTAATCTGGAGGGGAAACGTTCCAAAATAGAAGCAAAAGTAAACCGTGTTTTTACTAGACAAGACAAGTACAACAGACAAGATAAGTACAACAGATCCAGCCAATGAAGAAACCAACCACGCAGTGAAACAAACTGTGGGTGCTATCAATGTGGCTCGTTTGGTCATTTCAAGAGAGACTGCCCCCAGATAAAATCCAAAATTGTTTGTTACTGCTGTGAGAAACAGGGACACAAGGTTAGTGAATGTCCTGATTTACCTTCATGGTTGCACACAAACTTCTAAGAGGTGGGAGGACCAGCCCCCCCAGTCACCTCACCTAGAATGAGGGCTAACCTTGAATTTAATGGAACTGTAAATAAACCTAGAGTTTCTACTACCTTTGCCACTGGTATATGTGGGGATGAAGTAACTGTACAAGGAGTGGTTAATCATAGGAACATTTGCATGCTACTAGTGGACTCAGGTTCACAGATTACCATTATTAGGAGTGACATTTACTATTCGTTTTCTGGAGGGACTTGTTTGCAACCTGTTTCACTGAAACCACCAGCAGTTAATGGATCACCAATAATATTCCTAGGGCAAGTACTACTAGACATTACTGTAATGGGAACTTCTGTTGGAAAATCATGGGTATTTGTTATGAGTCCTGAGCACATGAAGAATGAGATGATACTGGGGACAGATGTACTGGCAAGACTGGGTTGTTTGTCCATTGATTTTCACTCTCAGACTGTCGACTTTGATTCAAGGCCTATTACGGAGACAACCCAGCCACTAGTGATGACAGTGAAGAAAGTGGAGCGGAGGAAGAGAACGAAACCCCGTGTGCGACACCTAGTAGATCACGCAATGGACGACCCACACGAGTACATCGTGCCCCAGAGCGATTTGGATTCGGAGAAGATTAACTTGAACTCTGGCCAAGCATGAGGACATGCTTTTAAATACAGAGGGGGTGATGTGATGGCGAGCATGCAGTAGACTGGGGGCAAATCGGCGCAGAACCTCAAAAACAGAAAGACTTATGCGCAGGCGTGCTAGACAGGTTGTGGTTGAATGTTGAGATTCGTTTGAACTAAATAAAGACACTTTTTACCAACCATTGTCCGTGTAACAATAATATTCCAATAGTTGTGCAAAAACGTTTGCTGCCTACACCAACAAAGCCCAGAACAACATCAAAGTGTGTAAATAGAAGAAACCCAAATGAGGATAGACCCATAATAAATGAACAGCCAACATCTTCAAGAAATAAAATTTCAGAACTTGAACATGTAGTTGAGACTCTTGAGCAGAAAAACCAAGAATATGAAGAGGAAATTTCAAAGCTGAAGGAAAAGGTCCAGCAATGTAATTTTTCAATAGATCAATTTAAAAGCAATGATAGTGAATTTGAGTTATACACCGGCTTTTCCAATTATAGTACATTTAAAGCTTTCTATAACGATCTGTGTCCAGCATGTGAAAGGCTGCAGTATATTGGATCGTCGAACAGCTCAAACCAAACTGCAATGCGGCAAAAGTGCGGGCCAAAGAGGATGCTACCACCAGAGGTGGAGCTATTCTTGTGTCTTACAAGACTCAGGTTGGGGTTATTGGAAAGGGATTTAGCAAATAGATTTAACTTGTCTGTTTCCCAGGTATCTAGAATTTGGATAACATGGATGGATTTTTTATACACACGAGTAAGATCCATTCCCATTTGGCCTTCACAAAATTATATTAGAGAAACCATGCCTAACAGCTTCAGGGAGAGTTATCCCAACACTAGGGTGATTATCGATTGCACAGAACTATTTATAGAAATGCCCTCACAACCAAGAAGTCAAAGTGCTACCTTCTCAACCTATAAAAACCATAACACTGGTAAAGGTTTGATTGGCATATCTTCTCGAGGGGACTTACCTTTATTTCAGAACTTTATGCTGGCAATCCTTCAGATAAGCAGCTAACAAATGACTGTGGTATCCTAAAACTACTTCAACCAGGTGATGCAGTAATGGCGGACAGAGGGTTTGAAATTGCAGATAATCTTCCATTGGGTGTTGCCCTAAATATACCCCCTTTCCTTGGTGAGCAGAAACAATTTTCAGAACAGGATGAAATAAAACCAGAAGGATTGCTAAACATAGGATTCATGTCGAACGTGCTATTCTGAGAATAAAGAGCTTCCGCATCCTTCAACATGCTTTGCCTATCTCAATGGCTGCTGATTTAAACAAGATATGGGTAATTTGCTCATATCTTACTTTTTTTTGCAGACCATTAATACAAGAACATGAGGAGTAGTTTGTTAATGTGTTATAAAGCAAGTCATACACTGACAATTTGATATCTTTATACTGTACATACCTTTTGTACTCTTTTCAGTACATGTATGTACATAAAAAACTAATTGAACAAAATACGTGTTATATTTAAACTATCTGTTCATGCAACATGGATTGTGTTACAACATGTATATTAATAATTATTATAAAGTGATACTTATGCTACATCACTCAGTTACTGATCACTCACAGTCACAAGAGCCATTAAATGTTCAAAATAAAATTCAGTGAGTTGAGGCAGAGTACATTCCCATTCCTTTTCATTAAAATAGATCCTCTCAACATAAACATCACTCACTGTAAAAACAACAAAATCTAAGACACGGTGGTCGGTTGCTATGCAGTTTCCTCCCGCTCAGCTCATGTGACAGATGACTAGTGCTTAGTTCCCTTCCTCGCATTTCTGACGCGGCTCAAGATACTCAACTTCAGTGGCGTATATTTTTGATAATTAATGGCCTAATCTTTCAAGTTGTGGCGAAAATGTACGTATATGAGACCTATTTTGGCCCTAAAAAACTAAAAAACATTGTAACATTCACATACATAGAGAAATACGTACCTAAGTAGACCCGTCTGTCAGCTGGTTTGCTTGTTTACACGTGAACACAAGGGACCAAATATAACTTTCAGGGGCTCCCTGGGTAGGATAAATAAATCCCCCTTGGCACCCCCTCCTTCTTTTCTACCTTGTTGAAGAAATCGGCAAAGAAAGGCCAAATTTTCACGATTTTCGCGGATTTTGACTAAAATTACTAGTAAAAGTTAAACTACATTCAAAATTCTCAAGGAGAATTTTAAGTTTCATCTGTGATTTGAATACGTGGATGGCTAGCAGTTCAAAACAAAGGTAAGAAAGTGCGCTGTAAATCTCAAACTGATTTGCACAACATCCTACTATTTGTGTCAAGCCATTTTGTTTGCTTGACCCCTGTGGTGCTTTCAATTTCAGCTTGCCTACACTTTGTTCAAAATGCAGTAAAAATAAGTTTCACGTTGGCAAATGTAACTCGGAAAGGCAGGTTAACTCTTTCTGGGAAAAATCGACATTTTTCCAGCTTAAAAATACCCAATAGGTCAGCTGTTTATAATGCATGTCCGCGATCAGTTCATGACACTGAGCAAGACGTCTTGGCAAAGCAAGAAGAACTGGAGTGTCAGGTTAACGTCACAGAGGAGAAAGTAGCAATTGGAAGTAACTTTTATTCATCAATATATCATAGTGTCACTTTTAATGCAAGTGAGTACTTGACTGATTAATTGTAATTGTTCAACCACTATTCAGCAGACTGTCAAGACTTGACTAGTTCATTGTTGTTCGACCACTATTCATCAGCCAAGGCTTGACCAGCTAATTCAGTGTTGATCAACCACTATTTATCAGACAAGGCTTGACCAGTTAATTGTTGATCAACCACTATTTATCAGGCAAGGCATGACCGGTTAATTGTTGATCAACCACTATTTATCAGACAAGGCATGATCGGCTAATTGTTGATCAACCACTATTTATCATGCAAGGCATGACCGGTTAATTGTTGGTCAATCACTATTTATCAGACAAGGCATGATCGGCTAATTGTTGATCAACCACTATTCATCAGCCAAGACTTGACTACTGTAGCTTGATTTGTTGTTCACCACTATTCATTAGCCAAGGCTTAACCAGGTTAATTGTTGTTCAACCACTATTTGTCAGTGAAGGCATGTTGGCCAAACTCATCTTTTACTATACATTATCCTGAATATAAAGCCTGACAGTTTGTATATTTTACATTGTAGCATTTACAGTAGGTTATTAAGCTAGTGTACTCTAAGTGCAAGTTGACTATGCATTATGTTTCATATTTTGCAGTTGTCCTTCTATCAATAGCTCAAGGCCAGTGGAAAGAAAGTATATAGTAACTAAATAATGTTGATGGATTATTACCACACATGAAGATAGTGAGTGACCAATTTTTCAAGAGTTCTTTGAATATTTACTAAGAATAATAGAGAATTAAAAAGACTGTGCATATACTGTAGTTATTTAAAAATATATATTGTTACTTGTTACCTAACTTTATTATTAATTTTTTGGCATATTTATGTACATTGAACTTTGGTTATATTATTGTAATACAGATACAGTGCATGCGATAGTCAGTTGTCAACTTTGTCCTCATGGTTTATTTGGTAAAGCCAGCTAACTAACAATGATTATGTTTGAATGACCTGGCTTGAGTGAAGCTTCACACTAGCCCTGTTTGGTTGTTCTCGCAATTAAGCAATCATTAATAAGCAATTATTGAGTATTTATCATGTAGGATACATGTTTCAACGTTATTAAAATTATGTATTGCAGTGTGTGGTTGTTGGTCTGTGCTATTCTTAAATACTATTAGTAGTTTTAATTTCGTTGATAGTTTACAAAGTCATAATACAATTAAGTCAGAAATAATTATGATGTTTGCATAATGAAGCTGAAAGTTATTGCTGTTGAAGGGAGAGAACGCTTCACAATAATTATGAAGCGTTCTAATTGTGCTGTGTATTACTCGACGGTTCTACTTCCATACTGAACAACATTTCTATTGCGATAATTTGGGGTTATCACTTAACCGTCGGCGCGCGACCGTAAAACGCCATTAGTTTGCCTTCTTTCTTGTGGTCTAAGAAGGCTCCAAATATCTTGCAACGTTAAACTTAACTTGAACAGGAAAGATACCTCTATATGCTCTATTTGAACTTCTGAGTCGCCGAATCCACCATTTTGTTTTAGCTCCGAAAATTGTCACACAGAGAAACCGCTGGAAAACCGAAGCCCGCGCTTCTGGGAGCAAAAGCCTTAGCAACCGACCACCGTGAAAACTTTAACTGGCAAATAGCCATAACTCCCTGTGACTGGTAATAGTAGATGTGTTTCTTTTTGAGAAGGTTTGCCATCAATAATCTCCAAACAAAAGGCTTTGTCACTGCAAGCTTCCAAAACACTGATTCCAGATTTGGATGCAGGACATTTCACCTCCACAGCTCCATAGACTGACTCCTCTCTCATCAGAGATAAGGGCATCGGGGCTTGCTCCAAGCCATGGCCATTTTGGATTCACCACCAACCCACATGACGAACAAATATTCACTGGTAGGTTGCTGTCATCTTTATACTGGTGGTATCTCAGCAAGGCATTTTGCTCATTTTCAGTTCCCCACAGCCAACTTGCATTTTTTGTTTGACTTGGTTTAGTGATTGTGTTCACAATACTCTTTGGATATATTGATTTCCTTCTCTTTACCACAACACCAAACATCGATGCAGTCAGCCGACATTTTCTTTTGTCATACCACTCTTTGCATTGGCTTTGTTGACGCGTGTTCTTTTCAATTTCATGGCATCCCTTTTTGTCAACAATCAATTTTGTGCTGATAAACTCCTTGCAATTGTCACTTCCTGGAACATGACTGCAATCTAATTTGCCATCTAACTTGGAAAGTATATTAGACCTTACAAATGTCTTCTCTAGCTTATCACCCACTCCCTCTGCCTTAACAATTCTTTGCCTAGATGGTAATGCATTGACATCAAGCTTAGAAGGTTCACAATCAGTGTCAGTTAGTACTCCAATTAAATAGCAGGTACTTCTAGCTTCTTCCAAACCAGCTTTAAGATGCTCCAAATCTCCTTTACAAACCTTTTCAGATGTTGAGCTGTAACTGTCTCTTTACCTTCTGGCACAGCACGTTTGCGTCCCTTTTTGTCCTTTTCATGTGTCCTGGGGGGAAATTAGCTCTTCAAACAATACAGCTTCTTGTGCGGTGGATTTTTTTGGAACATGCCATTTCTGTAGTTCTTGAGTACACGTCTTATCATCTGATATATCAGACAGGCCTACAATCCTGGACAAAATTGTTGGGACACTTTGCCGATTTTGCCGATTGTCGCATAGTGTCCCAAGCACTTTTGTCCAGGATTGTCTGAAATCAGACAATCCTGGACAAAATTGTTGGGACACTTTGCCGATTTTGACGATTGTCGCATAGTGTCCCAAGCACTTTTGTCCAGGATTGTCTGAAAATGGCGAATTAGACAAAATCGAAGAAAAAAACAATTTGAACGCGACGATTCTGCGCAGTTTGTCCCAAAATGATACAAATACGCTCCCACATGCATGAACAACAGATTGTTTGTGGTGTATAGATGGTTCGGTGAATATGCAAATTAAATAAGAGCTCTCGTGCGGGTGGTACCGGTGCAAGTGGGAACTCTGCAGACTCTGCTCCAGTGATGCCTTCCCCATTGAGGGGGTAAGGGGGAGCAGAGACGGGGGCTCTTTTATTAAACTGTATATCTTTTGCAATGTTACAAAGTTAAAATGCTGTGTTTTATTGAAAATTCATAAATTCGTCATTTTCAGACAATCCTGGACAAAATTGTTGGGAATTTGACGATTGTCGCATCGTGTCCCAAGCGCTTTTGTCCAGGATTGTAGTTCTACGTAATCCAGAAGCTGGAACAAAGTAGCTGCTATATGCTTACAACGGCCTCCAACACCGGCAGGACAGCAACACTTCGCAAAAACATCTCCAGAACTTTGTCCCAGGTGCACAGAAACAATGTGTTGTTTTTTCCGCATTTCAGCAAATACATGCCACCGTACAAGAAAGTAAATACCCTTATCTCCTTTCTTCACATTTGGCTTGACCACAAATTGCCTTGGATAACCAGCCTTAAAAAGTCCGTATCCACTTTTTGTATGTTTAAATGCTTCACCAGGCTTGTTGTCAGGTGTTTTTTTAGCATCCAGTACCAAATGTTCCTCTAAGTTTTGGTATGAAAATTCTGGGATATTCTTTAAACTCTTTGTCCAACCATCCCCTAATGCTGCCAAATTTTTATCTGCCTCTATTGAAGTTCCTGGTTCATTATCCATAATATAAACCTATCCTAACAATTTTAAAATTAACTATGTACAAATTTAATTTTTAGGGCCTGCCTTAAGCTAAATATTAAAACCTACTCTTAATTTTAAAATATTAATATATTTATATTCTAGTCCACTAAACTGCCTGCAGCTTATGAAAAAATTAAACTAGAATGCCTTTAAATTTGATAAAAGACTAAAATTTTATATGTACTTAACTAAGCACAAAACTATGCAAATTTTAAACAGTTTTAACTAAGTTATAGATGTAAATTTAATATACTTAAAATTAACTACCTAGAACCTACTTGTTTATTTTGATAGGAAATGAACCGACCACAACAACAAAGGAAGCAGAAATTATTATAAACGGCAGACACAGTGGCAAAATGCTTTCTTTTTATGCTTTTCGCAACGTAACAGAGCTGGGGCAGAAAAAAACGGTTTAGGTTGGTTTTGTTTCGCGCCAAAACATTTCCAAGGCTTTTTAAAAGACTGCCTTTGGAGGCCATGCTTATCGAACGAACGAAAGACATCATGGCCCGAATTTGAGAGTTTCAAGAAGCGAAAAAATCGCGAGATAACGTTCGATCGTTGAGAAAATCGAGATATAAATCGAGCAACAACTCACACGTGTTTGTAGTGCAAAATGGTGAGGAGTCCGATGTCTACCAAGCGTACGCACCTTAAAATGTAGAGAAGAACCTTCCTCTCGGAACGTATTTGCGAGGCCATTCTTCGCTCCTCGCCTGTTCAACACGAATTTCTCGTCCGTTTTTGCTTAGATTTCGATATACTTCGTCCACAATATACTTCAATGTGTTACAAACACATTACTTTTATTTAAACTATAATACTCTGGAAAAAATGTACTTTAAAAAAGCAATTTCTCTCACAAGCAAAATGCTCGCTTCACGGTGGCCATTTCACCTGCAAGTGAAGCCTACCACATTTCCCATGATGCTTTGCTATAATGGGAATTGCCTATTACCAGAGGTTAGTAACTGACTAAACAGTAAACATTGTTTAAGAAATTAAATTGTGTATAATATTATTTGACAGAAAAGAAAAAAACTCAAGAGCTGTACCTATTTTCATATATATTTTCTAGAAGTTCTTACTTCTTACTTAGTTCTATCATCATGATGTATTCATGTTCATCACTCATCAGTTCTGACAGTTCATGTCTATCAGTCTATGTTAATATATTGAAGTCTTTGTATTTTTTATTTCTGTATTTGTATATTTTACTATTTTAATCTATTTGACAGTATAACTGTATAAATGAGTGACAGTATAACTTGTTTAACCCTTTCCCTACTACAGTTATTCCCTTGACAACTGACGAGGGGACTTAATGGTCATTAATAGAGGAAATATGGTATAAGGACATCAAAATTTCCGCAGTCGTATAGAGTCAGTGAGTCATGCTGTCATAGTAATCAACTATGACTCTATGAGGAAATTTTGATGTCACTAGTGGTCACTGTGGTCAGAGGTCACTGGTCACAGTCTGAGCTGTCACTTCAGACTGGTCAGTTAGTTCTTACTGTCAGTTAGTCACTAGTACAGTTTGTAAATGCAATGTACCAATAGCAGAAATCCAGAAGTGGGACACTATGGCCAATTACCACATTATTTTGGACTATCCTGTCCTGTTCAGTGTTGATTGCTGAATAACAGAATGACTCAATGAGTGTTGACAGTTGTTTAATATTTAGTTATGTTGAATAGATTTGTATTAAATAAGTGGATGCACTATGCATGTACTAATTGTACAGTTATGTACTGTTTGGAAGTGTTTGTATAGATGAAGTAACCCTAAATGTCAATTTACATGTATGAGACTATGGCAGAGTGTATGGCTGAATTAGTCGGTATATAGACAAGATGCCCAATCAAAACAAATTTAAAAGGAGCTTTCAATTATATTTCCAGCAACTGCTCAACTAAATCTATAGACAATCGCAACAAAAGGCCAAATAACCGTCTCATTTTGAATAATGACAATCCAAATCCGAAAAAGAAAGTTAAACAAACTGTCCTGTCTTTCCTAAAAGATAAGGGAGCAGAAAGTGTTCCTGTGGGCATTATATCTACTAAGTGCCTACACTTACTATGCTAAAAAGCATGTTTGTTTAACAAGCTTGAAAGATACCAAGGTCAAGGATAAGTCTTGTGCAATAATATGTCGTGGGACATTGCATCAAATCAAGAGGCATTATAAGCGGCATGACACAGGATCCGCAGCAAGTTTCACAAGTAAGGACCACTTCAAAGATGTACTGCCAATAGATCATGCATCAATCCCAAGCAGCATAAGCACATTAGCTCTGAAGAAATCCAAACCAAGAAACAGGAAAACCAACTCAAGTACTTCTTTTCCAAGAAAAGTTGTTCCTGATGATTCAGACAAAGGTAGCCACATTGTCATCGATGAAGAAAAAAATGGTGAAGAATGCACAATAACAACTAGCAAATGTGCCACTAGAATGCACTCAATTACTCCCGAAATCCTGAACAGTCCAGACATTCAGAATGCCACTGATAAGAAGAGTGGAACAGGTGTGTTATTGCAAAAAGGATTAGAAGGATACATTCAGATTTCAAAACCAGAGTTTGAAAAGAAGATGTTAGATATGGTTGAGAA
This sequence comes from Corallium rubrum, assembly GCA_964035015.1. Lineage (NCBI taxonomy): Eukaryota > Metazoa > Cnidaria > Anthozoa > Scleralcyonacea > Coralliidae > Corallium > Corallium rubrum. The sequence goes on along the minus strand of CAXIUP010000159.1, from coordinate 106,653 downwards.
GTTAAGTAGAAAAGTTGACAACCTAACCATCTCCAAAAATTCTTCAATGCAGACTTATTCATCTTCAAACAATGCTCCATCATCTAGCTTCAGTAAAGAGATGAAAGAATGCTATGACAAAATGAAAGATTGGAAAAATGTGAAAAACATAGTTGAACTTGTAAATAGCATTGATGGCCTAGCTCTTTATCCATTGTCAGATGAAGATGATATGGAGATTTTTAAAGATGGGGGAGCTATCCTCAGGTATGAAACCTGCTTTGTTTTGCATAAAGACAAAGCCAAGAAGCTTACTCCAGCCAGGGCAGCTGCCAAGTTTACAGGAAAATACCTTAACCATGATGCAATGTCTATCATGATGGCAGGGCAAGGAGATAGTTGGCGTAAACTCAAAAGCCGTATTCTACAGCATATGGTATGTGCAAGCGATGGACAGACTCATTATGAAGCCCTCACAATCATTAATGAAGAAACAACTCTCAAACACCGACATTATGAAGCTGCAGAGAGTTTGATGGAGAGTGAGCTCACCGCTGTGAAGGCCAAATCTGCTGCAGTCCACTACGAAAATCTTGTTGCATTTGCTTTTTCAGTTGGTGGGCAGGTTGGGCAGTGTGGTCATTCAAGAAAACTTTTTAGTGATCTCCTGAAATGTTTGTTAGCTGTGGTTAATCAGCAAACGAAAGCTGAACTTGTCAAATGCCTTCCGTGCACTGGATTACCTCCTCACTACTATTTAACAGTGGATAAAGCCACTGTTAACAAGCGATCTAACCAAGCAGTTATCATATGCCCTATTTTAGAAGGAAAGACAGTGGCAATAGCTGTAGCAGCTCCAGACGTATATTCAAATGGTGCTGATGGTTCTGTTCAGGGTCGAAAATTAGATGACTCAGCAAGCCAAGCATTGGATATTCTGGCGAAGGCATATGGAGAGAAAGTGCTCGATTCCTTGGTTGATTCCTTGGTTGGTAAGTGCACGTTTAACGACGCTATTACTGTGTATCCGGCAATTTTACTATCCTGCAGAATTATGTTGTATTTTTTAAGGTCGAATACATACAAAATATTACATAAGTACGTAAAACATTGCCAATAAGGAGAGAATCCGCCGAGTTTAATTTAGCGTTAGTCGTATTTTCAAAAGCTTGACACGTATAATAATAATTCCAGGTACTTCTGCTGATGGTGTATACCAGGCTAGCGGATTTGGGAAAGTTCTTAGGCAAGATGTTGCAGATGATAGCCAATTTGTTAAAGTAACCTGGGATCCATCTCATTGGATTAACTTAGCCGTGACAGATGTGAAAGACGGTAAAATTGGAACATCTAAAGAGTTGTTCTCAGAGTTTATTAAACGAACGAATGCCTTCTCTGACTCTCTGAACAGGGGTAAAGGTGAGCTTTAAAGTTGATAGTTTTCAGAAATTTGTTTATCATTTGCAATGCATGTAATTTTATGAAACTTTCTCTTTTTCAAGGAATTTTGCCTTTTGTTTTATACGAAGAAGTATCCTGGAGTCGACTGCGAAAATGCTTAAATCAAAAGCCACTGTTTACTCCCAAACCAGATTTTCAAGTTCAACTTTTGTCCAGTGGTGCGGACTAGTTGCATCATTCGGATTATTTGTCGAGGCACTCCCTGTGACATCTGGTGACAAGATGCAGGATGAAGACGAACCTTGCGGTATAAAGTTAAAGTATTTATGAAACGAAAAAATCGTTTTCACAAAAATGGGCCTATTTTGTAGTCCAAATTATGCTGATCATCATGCGCTATTTTGTTTTTACACCACGATTTTAGAAAGTGCTTTTTTTTGTGTTTGAAAGTCGTAATTTAGACTTGTTTTTGTCCGGGGTCTGGACCCGAACGAAAAGGGCTTCTGACGTCACTGGTTGTACACGCGTCCCAATCTTGTTAGATTTTACTATAGTTTTATCGTGTATTTAAAGTGTACTCGATCGCAGTTTGTGCTCTAATGTGATGTCCCAAACCGATTATTCATCCAGTGATTCGATTCGAGAGAGTGAGAGCATGTTGGAGAGTGACTGTGAAGCCATTAATGGCATTTCCAACGTGAAGTGCAGCTTTGAACCATACCAAGGTGAACCTTTAGCAATGGCATCTGATGAAGAGTCTTCGGACGACGAAGCAGACAAAGACGGCATTCAAGACGTTTTAGATTTCTTTTTTAGATTTCTCAGAGCTGTATCGTATCGCTGGTTGGCAAGATGGCTGTTTGGCTGACTAGGCTGGGAGAACACCAGACCTTTATCAGCCTGTATATACGATTTTATAAGAAATTCGTTTCCTTCACACGAGACAAAGGGTTATATTTCTGGAGAAGAACGGGCAGACAAAAGCTAATGATTAAATAATAATAAATGAGATCAATTATGACTGGACCAATATTTCCTTGGTTTTAATGTTTTAAATTGGTAAATGGTGAATACAGGTATGCTATGTACAGCAAAATGCAGCAGAACTTATCTGAACAATTGGATGACTGTGTATTTCTGCCAAGAGATGTTTTTAATAGACCTTTTTGACAAACCATTGCATCAGTTTCAAAATAATTTTCTTCACGGGTCAAGTATTTCTTTTCAATTCAGTAATAATTACCCATGATGCAATGGTTTATTGAAAAGGTTAACTGGGAAAGACAATGCTATGCAATGTCGGCAGATCCACAAAAACATAGTTACAAATACCACCCACTAAAGGCCAATTGTCAATCAAGGCAATTTTTTTACTAAAAACATATTGCAGGTTGAAAAACAAGTTGCGGCAGGGGTGTCACACACTACAACTTATCACGTAGCATTGTAAAGAGTAGAAGCTGCTTCTACTGAAGGTAGTCATGGGGTGTCACACAAAACAATTTTTCTTGCAACTTGCAATGCAATAGTGTTGCAAGGAGAATTTCCTTGTGCAACATACCTCGAACTATGCGCTTTTACATGATTTTGGGTAAAAAATAAATGTACAGAATTAAATAAATTATATCCCAAAAAAGTTGGAATTTGGTTTATGCAGGAACAAGCAACCATGCAATTGTTCAGACTTTATCATACCAAGTTTGATTCAGGAATGTGACACAATTAACTAAAGTCTAAAGAACGATCATCTAGCAAAATGGATTACACCTGTTTTCAAAATTACTTGACCAGGCCAGAAATATCGCAGTTGATCGA
>CAXIUP010000159.1:73458-98458 GCA_964035015.1 Corallium rubrum | reverse complement strand
CAAATACTAATGGCTGGCTCCTCCAAGTGAAGTTACTTGAACAATGACTGCAGTATTGTTGAACAGTTACCAAGGTGCCATTCTTTTTCATTGAAACCTGTGGAGAGTTGGCTTTGCATTTGAAACAAAAAAGGTTGAATAAGGAAAGAAGAGCACTGTAGAATACAATAAACTTTGGTTCATCTTGGTAAGTTGTTCCAGGCTCAACCCTACAAATGTAATGAAATCTCATAGCAAAATTAGTGGTAACATAGAGTGTTAACTTATACTGTGCAAACCATCCATTTTACTGTCAGACTGAAGGTGTGGAGGTTACAATCACCTTGCCAAATCTTAAATATGTAGATATCTAGTCATAATTTCATTCCTTCAACCGTTATATAAAGTATGTTTTTGTTACCTTATATCAGATTTTGATGGCCCATCTTGTTTGTTGCTATCCATGTCCTCACTATTATCACATTCCTCAGCTTCTTGTTCCATGGCAGCCCAATCATCATCTTTCATGTAACCAAAATAGATATCAGAACTTTCATCACTTTCTTCTGATTCACAGTTAGAATCTTGGGATGCTGAAGGACAATCGTTACTATTATGTTCTTCCTCAGATGTTGTGTCTTCACAATTCTGGAATTTGTTGAAAAAAATTATAATGAACTAAAACTAAAAAAAAAAAAATAAATATAATAATAATAACAACAACAACAACAACAACAACAACAACAACAACAACAACAACAACAACAACAACAACAACAACAACAACAACAACAACAACAACAACAACAACAACAACAACAACAACAACAACAACAACAACAACAACAACAACAACAACAACAACAACAACAACAACAACAACAACAACAACAACAACAACAACAACAACAACAACAACAACAACAACAACAACAACAACAACAACAACAACAACAACAACAACAACAACAACAACAACAACAACAACAACAACAACAACAACAACAACAACAACAATGACAACAACAACAATATAATAACATAATAACAATAATAATATAATAATAATATAATAATAATGTAATAATATAATAATAATTTATCTATATATATAATTATATTCAAGTCACATCAGAGCTCATGAAAAGAAAGCTCTGCTGGTCATACTTGAAATCGAGTCAACAACCCGACTATCTAATGCATACTGTATACCTATATCAGTATATGATATACAGTATACATGTATAGCTATATATCTACATATCTACATGTATATATCTATAAATATATATACCTCTGATATTTTGCTGTGACACTGTATGTGTTTGACTTCTTGGCGTAATTTGACATAGCGATATTTTAGCTTTCTGTTTGACTCCTGAAGACGACTGAGGCGCACGGTTAGTGCCGAGCAACCATCGCACACTTTTCCAACTACTTGAGGATCTTTCCTGACTGTTTCTGAAGTAGCAACGTCTTTGATATCTTCGATCAACTCCGGAACAGGGAAAGGTTCCTGAAGGGGCGACATATTTCGTTTGGCTGCCAGTTCACCAGGTTTGAGACAAGGTTTACCATGAACAGATACTTGGGAATTAATGCCCCGAACAATCTGTTCAAAAATCAAATACATTCCGGTTGGTTGAAATCATGCCTCACAATAAATTAGAGATGAATTATTCATCGGATAATATATAAATTCCGTTTACAACGAACATGTTTTACGCATACTTAATTTTATGCATACCTGTCTTCGTTCGCGAGGTGATATGTCCTGTTCTTCTTGCGGCTTTAATACGGATACCTCAATGCAATCTACACTGGGGATTGCGCCTTTCTTTAACAACCTTTTGGTTAAGAATTTCTCTGTTTTTTTGAGATTTAAGTCCAGTCGTTGTTCGAAATCCGCGATGTTAAAATGTGCTGAGCAAAGTACTGAACTACTAGATGGTTTCCAGTGAGCACGATGTCGTTGAACAAAACTAGTCCACTTTAACCCAGAAGAATCATCACTGGGGAAACGATGCATGGACACCCCTTCAGTTTTTGAGTTGTTCTTACAGCTCACATTTCCTGGCCCACCAGCAACACAATATTTCCCAAGAGATTCCCTTTTTTTCCGACCGCTCCGCGTTTCTTCCATGTTTCGCCTTGTTCGACAACAAGCTGGTGTACAACCAGTGATGTCACGGAGTCAATTTGGCCGCGCAAGCCAATGGGACAAAAATTAGTGCCAGATAGACAACTTTGAAGGCTTAGAAATATACTTTCTAAAATCGTGGTGTAAAAACGAAATAGCGCATGATGATCAGCGTAATTTGGACTACAAAATAGGCCCATTTTTGTGAAAACGATTTTTTCGTTTCATAAACACTTTAAATGGCAGGTAATAAAGGATCTTTTTGTCTTCTAGCAGGAATATGGTACCATGATTACCAATTTTATGTGTAAATTATACGCTGTGTTTATAACGGCATTTAGTGCGGGTGTTTTACCTTTTCGATAGAAGTATTAATAGACTCCTAGCTGAAAGCATTTATGTTATATGTACTGTAATTAAGAAGCTCATTTAAAAACATTTTCATTTCAAGGACTTCATAACAGATCTCTTGCTGATGCACGATATATTTGAACCAGTTGCTAGAATAATGACGCTCCTTCAAGGCCTTTCCATCCCAGTGTGGAAAGCACACAAGTGGACCAGTCTGTTGGTTGCACGGCTACGTAAGGCATCTGACGAATGCTGTGAATATGGTAACATGGAGTTTTTCCCCAAAATGAAAGAGAATGCAAAGGTATGCTGCTTGTGCAGTCAAACAAGAAGTGCTGTAACGCTCTGGTGCATTCATCAGACTCGTACCCAGTCATTATATCTAGCGCGAGCCCAAGCGTGCGCGAGCCCAAGCGCGCAAGGGGAAAAGGGAAGGCAGGGGAAAAAATAACGACTGGGAGATTACAGATTCAAGATGGTGGACGATGGGAGATTACAGATTAAAGATGGCGGACGATGTTAGCGGGAAAATTCGAAGTGTAGAAGAAGAAAGACCATTTCATCGAGCATTTTTGGCTGATAAGCTCCCTTGTCCTCACGAGAAATGTGAGGATAATTTATCCTGTTATTCCAAGAGGGTCTGGACCATCATTACAGGACAATTCATAAATGTCCAGTAACATCAGCTGACGTCAAGAAGGAAAAAAATATTCTGGTGGACAAACATTCACAGGAAACACTTGCATGTTTGAAAAAGCTGCCTGTTAACCAGAAATCTAAGGTATTTGTAATCTATCAAAGAAACAGAAATCTAGAGTATTGGATGCCTTGTATCGAAATACCAAACGTAGGTATCAAACATTTATACTTTAATATTTTGTTCTAGATAGGTGAATCTGTGGATGAATCATTAGATTTTGAAGTTGCCAGTGAAGATATTTTGTTGACACTACACTGCCGAAATGCACAAGATGCAGCACAATTGTTTGGAGTATATCTCTACCACAGAGGTTTATTGTCTTCTTATGAGAAAGGGAGTAATCCTAAAATAATTTCAGTGAGATCTGTGGATATGGACGTCAATTTCAACTCCTGGTACCATAAGAAGTCTTGCGGAGCAGTAGAAATTGTTGTGGAATCGATTTATGTGAAAGTGGTATGTACAGTTTGTTGACAGGTATAATTTTAAATGAGTGTATCTCATTGAGATTAACATTTTACCCTCGATTGGATCTAAACAATATTGACTAATAAATTACCATTAATAAATTATATTAATTTAAATATAAATTAATATTATACATTATAAAATTTATAAATTTAAATTTTAAATTAATAAAATATTAATTATTATTATTAATTAATTTAAATATTATTAGTGGTAAAGCTTATAAAACAATAAAATAAAATGTTTCCCTCATATTTTTTTTTGAACCTGTTTTATATTTTACTGCTAATATCCATATCCTCTAAACATTATATAGTTTCTTTTCTTGAAATATGAAACAGTATTTTTCACAAAGACTATATAAATAAATAAATAAATGGTTTTCCAGGACTGAAGTGCGTATTACCATTGCAATCTTGTTAGTGTACATGAAGCACACTTGGTATGTCTGAATGTATTTAACACATCAGTACAGTGCACGTTTGCCAAGTAGATTGGGTTTAACTCCCAAACAAGTAAAGGTATTATGCATGGAGGCTCCAGTAAACTTCTATCAACCACAAATACATGTAATGTAGCATGTGAAATTTATTTTAGATATTTTACTTTATATAACATGAAGTACATGTATTAAACTAATGAGTGATATCTAACTTTAACATGAATGATTTAATTGGATGATATGAATGTCTCTTTGACAAGCATCTATCATTGGTTACCGAGATACATGTAGCCAAGTTACTTGGCGAGCCAGCTTGCAATTTTGTAGTGGGTGGACTGCAAGTTACCTGGCAAAAAATAATTACTACATGAAATAGTCTGCATTATGCTATACACATGCACTCTTTTCTCAAAGTTCACCGTGGTTAGCTGAGTAACCTACAACGCAGTGTTTAAATGGGAAACATTTATCTTAGTTACTGGATATAGAACATGAGGGGTTTCTGCATGAATCTGTATACATGTAGGCTTAAAATAACATTTTTTATTTGCATGTAATGCTGTGTCTTGTGAGACAAGTACATTACTTAACTTTGTATTTATGTTTGTATCAGGATCTCTCTGAAAATCAATTTGGGAGTGGATCTTCTATAAAAATAGTACTAATAGTCTAATAGTAATGGAAATGGTAACATTAATAGTAATAAAAATTATTATCATCATCACTATCACTATCTTACTCAACCAAGATCCTGAGTCCTATAGATGATTTTCATCTGGACGTCACAAAGGCCATATTGGTGTACAGTAACAAAACAATGAAATGGTGGCCATATTGGTGTACCATCTTTATCCAATGGGAATTTAGCTCTATTCCTATTCAAATATTTTGTATTGTTTCACTACCCCAATGGGGCCACTGGAGATTGCCAGCTTCTCAGAAGTTATCCACCTGTCCCATATACAGTAAGTAAAAAGCAGAGAAAACAGTGATTTCTTGTGCAAGCCAATATCCCACCTTTGCCAAATAACTTACTATCTTGTAACTTGCTTCCACATCAGCAGGTCTTCAGTATGTATTACTTGACTGATTATTAGTTTATAGTAGACAAATTTCACCATATTAAGCATTTTCAACAAACCTGTGCAGGCCCATACTAAATGGTTACATGCAGGGGGAGGAGGGGGGTATTGATGGTTGAAAATTCATAAGATGGATCTGTGAAAGCATATTTTTTAGAATCTATGACTTCTTTTACATTTATATTTGGAAATTCTGGAGATTTAGTTCCTTAAAATGCAATGTTATGCTATTTTAGAAAATTTGACGTTATTTTAAAGTGCTGATAAACCCAATTTTTTTTATCATCTGAATACGTTCTACATAGAGCAAACAGTTGTTCAGTAAAATATTGTTTTGATTGGAGCTATTCTTTGATGTTTTTTGGTGATTCGCATTTGTAGTATGGTAATGAGATGACGTCTATGTAGGCATTTGGCTTTCTTTCCTTTTTTTTGGTAAGATAAACTACTTGAGAATTTTTGTGGAAAAACTCATACAATATGGAACATGTTGTTCGAACACATCATTAATCGAAGAATTGGGTCATGCATGTCTCTCCTGTAAATATTGTATAGATAATGATGACTACTTTGACGTCATCTCATTACCATTTTAAAAACAAAAATCTCTATAAAAGCAACAAAGGTTGCTCCAATCAAAAAAATATTTCGTTGTTCACTTATTTGCCAAAGGTAGAACGTATTTAGATGATAAAAAATTTGGGGTTATATGCACTTTAAACTTGTGGGTGCATGAGCCTCTGTACACCATTCCCAGCATCAGTGTGCTGTGTAATGGATATTAATCAAACAGAAGAAAACGATAATTCCATTGTTTTTGTTCAACTGTTGGGCATTGGCTATTTTATTTCATAATTGTTAAAGATATGCATAACAGTTGCCATGGTGCTAACCATGTGAAATAATTTTTTATATTATTATAATTAGTCACATACATTTTCACATTGTACTGATAAATTGAAGATTAAGTCAGTGGAGATATGGTATGGAAACTCTGCAAATCTCAAAGCAACTAAAAATAAGTGTGGCTTATCTTGAACCGTACCTAACACTGTGCACAATATTTCACTGTTTTAGGTAACTTTATTACTTATTTAACATTGCTAATGGCTAATTCCTTTATTATACTAAAATATAATATTAGTCATGGTGACCATACACTGTGCACAAATTTTCATAAATGTGAACACAAAAAGACAGAACAAAGTCTGTCACTGAGATTCCAGACCAATTATCTCAATTGACTATGATTTAAAATAATAAAGTGTAATTGCTTATTTTTTACAACATACTGTCACTATCATTTACTGGTCTTGATTATTTTAAACAAGAGAAAAAACAATCACTATTCTATACTATAATTTACAAAACATTTAATGTTTTCATTGCTTTTTAGAAGTACGTTCCCAATCGCACAACTCCTTTACAAGAAATTACACTACATAGGGAATTTGAAATGCCAATAGGGGATGCAGAAGATAGGGCAACATATGTTTTTAGACTAGAAATTACTATCGCAAGTGAAGTGCTGCCTGAAATGGGACGGAAATCCTGATTAGTTTCCTGATGTTTCACGAAATTCCCAATATAAGCCCTGGGTATATATTAATTGGAACAGACAGGGTATTTACACAGTTATTTTTATTGTTTTAATTATAAGGTTTAGAATTAAACATTACTATGACTTATCTCTTGATACAATTGGCAAGGGTTTTGATAGGGCAAACACTATAGTATATACAAGTAAAAAATCACCATGGCTCTTGCTGTGACAAAACTGTCAATGCAGTTCCAAGTGTCTGATGTTATAACAAATCTAAAGCTGAAAAATTATACAGCAATATACCATCAAGTCCATCAGATTATTTTGCAGAATTGGTATAACTAAAATGTGGACTAGCATTTTAGAATTGCCCATTGTTTATAATCTCTGAGTTTTATTAGTTGTTGGTAAGAATGCACTACTATAGTCATTGATGACAATCCATTACTTTCAAGATGTCTCCGCATAATTATTGTGTAGCAATCCATGATATTCATTGACACAATACATGTAGTTTATTTTCTGAGAGAAACATGTAATAAATTATGGGACACTAATACTTCTGTTTTAAGTGAATCAGATTTTTCTGAGAGTGTTTTGATTGAAATGATAATACATTTCTTCTCATACTAATGTACAGGCACTGCATGAGATGTAGTTTATTACAGAAAGATACAGATGCAGTGTATCCAGATACTGTAAATCTTTGTGTGGAAATCCATCATTGAAACCAAATGTGTAGTTTATATTCTGGAATGAACATGTAGAGTACTGTATGCAATAGCGTCTTGTATCTATAGTGTACAGCAGTCCCAAAGGGCCGTAAGTAGATGGTATTTTGTATACTTCAAGCCATGGTAGTCAATAGTTAACAGATCCATTGTGGTTAGATTTAGTTTCGCATGAAGAAGAACAGTTTGATAATTCATCTCTTTCGATGAGACATTGTGGTTACTTGTATAGTGAACAGATCCATTGTGGTTAGTGATTTAGTTTCCCATGAAGAAGAACAGCTAGTTTGATAATTCATTTCTTTCAATGAGACTTTGTGGTTACTTGTATAGTTTAAGTTACATAACAGATCCATTGTGGTTAGTGATTCAGTTTCCCATGAAGAACAGTTTGATAATTCATTTCTTTTGACAAGACTTTGTAGTTACTTGTAGCCAGCAGACACTGCACTGCTTATATTGTATCTTACGAATTATATAGAAATCTATAAAAGAACAAAATTGTTTGTTAGCATGCAGACAGAGAACACAGGGAATTGGGTTGGGTTACAATTGAGTGATTAATAATTTTTATTGTATAAGAGATAAAGACTTACCATTGCCCATCATCTTGGTAATTTTATAATACAAAAGACACCTAATTATAAATTAGATTAAAGTACATGTAGATGTAAGTTATGAGTTAAACCTGAAATGAATAATACATTTCAATGAATAACATACACATAGGCAGTACATGTCGATGTAACTGAGATACATGTACAATAGAAATCCCCTGCTATTATTCAATCTCAATGGTTTGATGAGTTAAATGCACTATATGTAATCTGTGCCAAATGATGAAGTCGGTTTTCTTCTTCAAGCCTGAACTGTAAATTTGCTGATGATTTCAAGCTTGTCAATCTTTCATAAGTCATTGGTTGAATAACACAGGATGACAGAGTTTTCACTCTGCTTATTGCAACGTAAGAGACACCAGCAGTTCTCTCAGATTTACCAATATCTATCCAAGCCTTTGGCAGAGTGAGGCCTTGGCTCTTGTGTATTGTTAGAGCCCAAGCAAGTCTAAGAGGTAGTTGTTGCCTCTCATGGAAACCATGTTCTGTCTGAGATGAAACAGTGATTGGACATATTGGGACACATGATGGTTGGGTGTCAATAAATGATGGACCTCTGTAGTTCTCAAACTGAACAATTACAGCAACAGGCAAGACTGGTGGCTGATGGTCATTGTCAAAGATGAAATCAATGACTGTGCAAGTAGCCCCATTGCAGAGACCAACACTTGCCCACAAATTCATGGTTAGCATAATTCTAGCACCCTTTGCTAGAAACACCACAGGTTCCAATCCAGACATGTCATCTGAAGAGATTTTTTTAGCAATTGCTGATGAATGGCGAGCATTGATATGAGCAACTGGATATTCCAGTTTAGTCAGTTGTTCATGATTGTAATTTGCAACCTGTTCATTGCTGTAGAAGAGTCTGGTAGAATGTTGAAATTCAGATAAATTTGTAACGTCTGATGGCTGACGAGTCAAAAGTAATTTCCAGTCATCAACTGTTGACTCAGTTTTACGGAGTCGCAACAATAAATCTCTGAAGTTAACTTGTTCAGAACTCGTACCTTGTACTCGCTGATTGACAGTGAGCTTAACCACTTTGTCAAACATTCTGTAAGTTTGATAGCCTTGTTCACCATCAGCACTTGATGGTTTAGCATGATAAAGCGGTTTATCTGCTACAGGTGGCAACTGACCTGGGTCACCAATTAAAATCAGAGATTTTCCTCCAAGAACTTTGTCATGTAAACCTGTTGCTTGTTTAGAACGCTTATCTATCCAGCCAAAAGCAACTTGACCAAGCATAGAATATTCATCCACAAGAATGTAATCAACTCCATTTAAGCTTTCTTGCAGTCTACACAAGCTTTGACCTGTTAGATCTTTTCTACCCTGAGAACCAATGGGCAATTTCAACAATGAGTGTACAGTGATTCCTCATACTATAAGCAGCTTTGCCAGTTGTTGCAGTAACTACACATTTACGTTGTAAAAGGTTACGAATAGCATTGATAAGGTAACTCTTACCAGTACCAGCAACACCAGTAATAATGAGACATAATGGTTCTTTTTCTGATGAAATAGATGTATCATCAAAATGTGATTTGACAATATTATAGGCAAGTCGTTGCATTTCACTGAAACTGTTTATATCTACAACTTCATACTGCTCATTTATGATATATTCATCTTTTTTATTTTTTATCCATGTTGGCATTTCATGAATTTGTTGCTCAGAATATTGAGCTCTGTCTTGGTGCCAGTCATGTGTTGACTCTGATGTTTGTTCAGAGTTGTCAAATGGAGTGTGAAGTTCAGATAAGATCATCCAATCCTCGCGGGTATTTCCTTGTTCTTCACAAGGTTCATCTTCTGGTTCTTGATGACTCTGAATAACAGTTTGCAATTTGTCAAGCCAGTCTGGCACATTGGTTTGTGCATAAGGTGTTTGCAAGAATTCTTGCCAATGATTAGTTAAAACTTCATCAGTTGGTTCTTGGTCACCCCATGCATTGTTTTGGGTTGTTTTCCATGGTTTATACCTCAGAAGCTGATACTTACAATAAAGATGAAAATTTTTCCCGTTAGGATTGGAGGAATAAGTTGGAAATATTCTTGGAACAACATTCTCTGGTAGTTTTGTTAACTCATTGTTAACAACTTTGTATGTTGTAGCAAACTGAACAAAGTTCATGTTGATAATGTCTTGTGAACTGTCATATTGTTGACGGTTATCATACACATCAAGAAGTGAATTATCAGTGCAAGAATCACCATCCTCAATAGATTCATTGTCGCGTACTCTACGTGAACCATTGAGACTCACTGGAATCACTTTAAATGATGAACTGTGAAGTTTTAGTGACAACAAATGATGCATTGTCTCTTGAGCTGCATAATCTCTTTCACCAAGAGTTTTCATTACTACCTTTTTGATAGCCCTGTGAGGGTCACTATTATTGTCAACATTCTGAACAATAGAATTAAATGCTTGTTTCAGTACAGGTGACCTTGGTTCGCCTTTAGCAGCATATTTGGTAAGATACTCAACACAAGCATAGTGATCAATAACCACTTGAATGTCACAGTTAGCTCTCCATCCTTGCAGCTGGAGTTGTTGTTGGTTGTTCAATCTGCAATCATTTCTCTTAGTTACAATCGTTGCTCTATATTGCACATTATCACCTTTACTGTGAATTTCTTCAAATTGTAATTTTGTGTGAGGACAATGATCAAATGGGAAATGAAATCTGCATTTCAATTCTGATTCATGGGATTTTTTTCTTAGACAATAGTTTGTGCTACAACGAGTGTGTCGTTGAACCATATTTAAAAGATCTATATAATCAGATTGTACTTCAAACTCAGGAATGTCATTATGACGTTTCTGACATGGATAGACTTGGGGCCTTATCCATATGTCCTCATCTGGTGGATTTGGGTTTACAGTTGACAATACCCAATCAACATACTGACATGCTGTTTCAGCAGCTTTCTTACCAGCTTGAATATCCTGGTCTAGTTCTGTTGTATCAGGACAATCATTCTCCTTCTTAAATTTCTGAGCTAAGAACCCTTTCAGAGCAGTCTGAGTAAGTTGACACAATCCTGGGTCATTATTTAGTTTAGCAGTACCATGACAGTGAATACTACCTCTACCCTGGTATTCATATCTGAACCAGTGCCACTTTGCACCAAGAGTATCATAAAGCCAGTGTTTAACAAAGCTTTCAAGTCTCTGTGTAAAAAACCAATCCACAATATGAGGATTGTTAATGACATTTTGTCGCCTTATGTCACTAGTGATATTACCAGTATTAGCTCCAAAGAGAGCATGTAATTCAGGCCAATGCATATCTGCAGAGGAAAAAGTAAAGAACAATGTTGGTGCTCCAACATTAGTAATAATGGCTTTGAGTTCCTCTTTCACTTTATTCCAGTATGCATTTGTACCAGCAATATTGCCAACATAACATACCTTGACACTTTGGACATGAAAACAGCTGAGTTGTTACTTGCAGCCATTTCACGCAGCTCGTCAATAGTAAGATGAGCTTCACCTGGATTTTGTTTGAGGAATATTCCACTTTGTTGCAAAATGTGTTTTCTGTGAATCATATTGAAAGCCCAGTATGAAAATCTAGGGTGATTAGCAAAACGGTACACCTGTTTAGAATCTATAATTTCAGAAAATTTCAACAGATGCTTAATCCTTTCTTGAAGAGGCACATCTCTCAACAGACTTTGATTAGTGGGATCACCTTTCCCATCAGGGAATAATGTTGGAAAAGCCATAGTGGCCAGATGTGATACCTGATATTCATTTAATGGCTCATTGACAATTGTGGGCCAGGTCATTGGTTCATTAGCAGAAAGCAGATTTCTAACTGCATCCATTTCATGTTGTTGTTGTTCACCAACAGGTAAAAAACTACTCATATCAGTTGAATCATTATAAACTGTGTCCTCACCAGGGTTATCAGTAGGTGGGCCTAAATCAGGCATAACACTATCATCTGAGGCTATTTCATCTTCAGTCTCAACAGTCATGAGATCCGATGGAACACCATTCTCAGGTAAAGAGTTTAATGCATGTTCATTAATTTCTAACTCAGCATAATGAGGATTATTATGTATAAGCCACAATAATGCAGTGTATACTTTCTCTCGTCTCACACTCACATCTTTGAATGTGTTATTTATACCTTTGACCTTGACAATAATTACAGCAAATTCTTTTGGATATCTCGGCAAGGATGTTGCCAGTTCTTTCACATTTTGTGGCAAGTTAATACAATGCCCTGACTAACCTCTTTGTCCACCTGGTTTAATATAAACTCTCATGATAGGGAGAGCACGAGCAATCAACATTTCCTCAACTTGAGTCAAATGTTGTAACTGATGTGGGACAGGTGAAGGAATCGTTGCATTTTCAAGTGAAAACTTTTTAGGTGATTTCTTGTCTCTAGAACATCATGAACACATATAAGTATTGGGTGATTTAGGTTTAGATTTTAATGGCCATGCCTCTTGGCAAATAGTACATTGAGATATGAAAAATTCAACAGATTTGTGGAATTTACCAATGTTAGATTTTGCCCAAGTTTGTTCATGAAGAGAACCATTTTTTAAATCATACTGTTTCAAAAAATCCTGCTGATTTAGGATTTTTTTAGTGGCCTTTTGTTCAAGCCTAGTGCATTTCATAACTTCAGATTCCTTTGAATCTTTCCTTTTTTTGTTCTGCTTATTTTTTTCGAGTCTTCCTTGCTTCTCAATAGAAGTTTCTTCTGGTCGTGTTTTTTTTTGGTATTTCTAGCATTGTCTAGTCTAGTTCGTCTCTCATTGTGAGATTCATTTCAGCGTTTTTGTTTCATGTGTTCTCTAGCTTTTTCAAGTCTATTCTGGGTTTAGATTTCAACCTGTTTGTTTGTGCATTTAGAAACTTGTGTGGACAGCTTATTGCTGAAAGCAACATTTGATGGTGTAAATTGAACTGGGACAATTTCAAATACATTAACATTTAATGCACTAGACAGGGGATGTAAGTATTCCTCTAATTCAGTTATGGAAGAGTATTTCATGACAACAGCAGTTCCATTATGATGAGGCATACCATTATAATCTCTAGCATGAGAATCAAATAAGTATAGAGCAGAGTCTAAACCATGTATTAAGGCCATCATATAACTGTCTAAAACTAAAATTGCATAATTTTGATGTGCAAAAGTATTCATCAAGGCAGAATGGAGAAAAGTAGGGAGTCTCAACTTCATGCTCACTTGTGATGGGACCTTGGTATTCTTTTCCATAATTTATAAACCAAATGTGGCTTTCATTTCCGGCGAGATTTTTATCATTTTGTGCCTCAACGGGCTCCACCACAATGGGCAGATCAATATTATGTTGTGCCTCAATGGGCTCCACCACAATGGGCAGATTTTTATCATTTTGTGCTTCATTGGGCTCGGCTAGAATCGACCAGTCGTTTGATTTATCTGAGCAAGCAAGAACAATCGGTAAATCGTTCACAGATAAAAACCCTTCGTGCAGAATGAGACCATACTCAAAAGCGTTTAGGTACATGGTGTCGCCTTGCAATAAGATTTTATTGATTGTTGCTGAGATCCAGTGGACTATCGGAATGTCCTTTGTGGTTAAAAGTGCTGTTAAACTCATAAAGGAGCATTGCTTTCCTCGAGACTGGCTACTAAAACATTCATGGCCCTGATGAATACTTCCTGAAGCAAGTATAGACATGACAAAGAATGAAGTAATTGTTCTTACCGTAAATATAGAAGTAACAGTAAAGAAGACGGTTTTCTACAACCACGAGGCGGCTTTGAGTCGGCGATGCCGATGGTCCTAAATGCCGACCGGAGGGAGAAGCTCCTCCCCGGAAGTTGTCTTATTTATGAGATTATTATAATTTATAATAAGAGTAAATTCATATTTCAATCTTTGCAAACATCCATGATCCATGTACAGAGAACCCATATTATTCTCTGTCTATAAAAACTTGGGTAGTTTAATATATAAACATAGAAATAGCCTTCAAACTTACTATTGGATGCACTTTCAGTGAGAAATGTAAATTTGATGATTGGGTCATTCCACAAAAGGTCCATACCTCCCCCAGAGGAAATTTGTGCCATCTGGGGGGGAGGGGGTAAAATTAGGATGTCCAAAGGGGGGAGGGGGTCAACTTCACATTTCCTCCGTGGGAGGTGTGGATGTTTTCTGGAATGACCTATTGTGACTAATTGTGTATATTTTTATGTGCATTTTAATCCCGTTGTCTGCGATTCCCAAAAATATTTTCTTCATAACAAGTGCCGAAAGCTTATTTAGATGAACATAATTAAAAGAATGTTTAAAATGTTAACCTTTATGAAAATGGTTTATAATTTGTCGATAAAAGACAAACACAAGAATTATTTTTTCATATTACAATGGGATTTTGAAAGAGATAACAGTAATAATCAAGTAAGTACAGTATACCAGTATTGAAGCCCACAAGTCTATCAATTTAAGTATTGTCAAATGTGACCTTTCAATAAAGTCTATTATTTTCTGATATATTAGTACAGTAGTCTAACAATTAGACAAGCTCAAATTGCCTAATAAAAATGAACAGGAACTTCAATCATGAACATAAAGCTAATAACAGGGAGAACTAAGAGTCAAATGTTTTCAATAATTACTATTAAAGGTAATTAGTGTTTTTAATAGCTAACTACAGTATGTCAATAAGTTTGCCATCTGCAATGTTGTATCTAATTTCAATATCATCAATGTCAAGGAGGAGATCAACGATGGTTTCTTCATCATCCTCAGCAGAGAGATTTGTGTTGTTTACCTGCAGTAGTTTAGTTAGTTTAGTATTGAAGGCAGTGAGAAAACTTTTCTTTTGTTTCCTTGTTTTGCAGAAACAGTCGCGCATACCAGTTGATGTTTTCTGGAGAAACTCTTTGCTTTAGTTTGCATGAATCACACTTGACTGTAGTGCCATTGCCTTCCATTTTTCTGCTGCAAGCACTACCATGTATTGTACTTGCTTAGATTTTTCATTCCAATTATTGATGCGGTTACTTGCTTAGTCGCAATATCAGTGATGGTTGGTTCAACATCTGGGAGCATTTCTGTGAAGGGGTCGCACTCTTTAACCTGAAATCCATCTTTTGCTGTGTTGATGTACACTTCATTTGTATAATTATTTTTTTTAACTCTAAAATTGGTGAACATGTAGGTTTTCTCATTTTCTACACACCCAACCCACTCCTCCCAAAAGACAGCCTCTATTGTTCCTGTTGTATCTTGCAGTAGGCAAGAGGATTTCTTAAGTGGGCCATTATCCATGTTTAGGATTTTGGTTCCTGATAGGTGTTTAACTGTTGCTTTCAAGGAAATAAGCTCGTGAGGCGATGTTGTTTTTATATTTGATATGGTTGACACTGGAGTTGATAAAGATTCTGCTCGGGCAAAATCTAGTGGATGACTCTGCTCTGTGACTGAAGTTGTGGTTTTGATAACAATGTTATGATATCTTTCATTGTATTCAAATCTTGTTATTTTGACAGGGCTTTTGTTTTCCATAGCTCTCTTTAATGGCTTTGATTTGTCTGGTGAGAAGCAGATAGCTTTTGTTGTCGATTTCTCAGTCTGAAGTTCACATCTGGTGTAATTAACTTTTCCAGCCTTTTGGACTCCAGTGACATTATGGACATAGCATATAATTTCCTCGGCTAAAATATAAAAGCACAAATTACATAATATTTGTAATAAAAAACCACACATTACATATTTCAATAGAAAGGCTTCTTTTGACTCATCTGCGAGTAATTAAATGAGCAAGCTCATGATGGACCACAACGATTTGTGTACTTACAGCTTGCAATGTCTCTGTTTTCCATTTTGAATTGTGTCTAGGGTAGAATAGAGAAGAGAAACTTAAGCGAAAAGGCAACAAAGTCAAATTCACAGTTGGAAATATTCGTAATATATTCAGTAAATTTGAAACTAATAACTATGTGAAATATAAAAAGAATGAGTCCAAAAAGTCTAGCCATTTCATACATAATTACTTTCACATACATAATAAACTACTGTTAATCACAGAATGTCTTATATTCAAATTAACGAAACTGAGATTTTTGGATTGCCATCCATCACTTGAATCCAATTCAATCCCTACTCAACCTTGACCATCCGTACTTCTCTGCAGGTTTTGTTGTATTTCGTATGAGATTTCTTGTCTTTACCACCATTCTTTTCAGGTTTCTTTTTCATTTGGGGAACATTTTGCGTGTGTGTGTTTAACAATACTAAAACCAGCGTGACACAGCCCCCTCAAAAGCTCGTGAAAGTAGAGTGTCGAGTGTTCAAGTCAACATGAATAATATATCTACCTACGACTAAAACCCAGACTTACAGAAAGGTATTTAACCGAACATTTAAAAATTGCTCACTTAAATAAACTAGTACTAAAGCTCGTCAAAGTAGAGTATTCCACTTTAATTTACCCTCGATCCTCCATTTCTATACGTGCTCGAACCCGACTAAAACACATGTAACATATTTACAGAAAGCTATACTCAATATCTTAAATAACTCATGGTTGAAGAAAACTCTTGAAAGTAGAGTGTACTTAATTAATGACCAAAACCCCCAAATTCAAGCACACTTACATAAATAACTACTCACCTTTTAAAAACAACTGCTCACATGTGCTCCAAACTTCGAGTAAACAAGGGGACTGGGACTGCTAACAAACATCCAAATTTGTTCGCAAATCGAGATCCTTGTCAGCTTTACATAACTCGGCAAAAGGACTGGACACGAGTTAAGAACAGGAACGTCAAGAATAGTGAGCTCCCCTCCCTAAGGGGAGGCAGCAAAAACTGTTTGGCCACAATGAGTTTAGACCTATGCAAAGAGAGGCCATAGACTCTATCATTGCAAGTAAAGATTCATTGGTATTGCTGCCAACAGGGTCTGGAAAGACAGTATGCTATGCAGTCCCTGCTTTACTCATGCCTGGTGTTACAGCTGTTATAACACCCCTTTCATCATTATTAAGTGATCAGGTGAACAAATTAAGGGCAAAAGGAATAAATGCCAGTTACATAATGTCCAGCATGTCTAATGAAGAAAAGGAATCAGTTCTTCATGAAATGTCACTGAAAGATACATGCTATAAATTACTCTATTTAACTCCTGAAGCAGCTATTTCTGAAAGGCTCATGAAACACTTTGAAGAAATGGACAAAGTTGATGTTCTTGGAAGATTTGTAATCGATGAAGCACACTGCATAGACACATGGGGTTCAAGTTTTAGACCTTCCTATGCAGAGCTTGGCTGCTTGCGGGCATTCAACAAGCCATTTCATGCCTTCACAGGTACAGCTACTTCACGAACTCAGAATGTAATCTTGGAAAGGTTACACATGCAATCCTCATTTATCGTTAAGATGCCATCTGAAAGAAGCAATCTTTTCTTCAAGGTGATCTCTAAAAATGATCAGAAATCAAGGGATAGCATTGTCAAGTTAATTCTGGATGACTTCAGAGATAAATGTGGCATTGTGTATTGCAGTAGACGACGAGATACAACAGATTTGGCGTACTTACTCAAGACAAATGGCATCAGTGCAATGCACTATGATGGGTCGGTTGACGACATGGAAAAGGAACAGAACCCCTCTGCCTGGTTAAGTGGTAGAGCTTTGGTCATGTGTGCCACCAAAGCCTTCGGGATGGGAATTGACAAAAAAATGTTCGTTTTGTGACTCATCACACAATTCCTGAATCAATGGAAGATTATTTTCAGGAGGCAGGGCGAGCAGGAAGAGACGGTTTACCATCAATGTGTATTCTTTTATATAGGTGTGATGACAGGTCAAAAATCCTCAATTGTATAAATAGGATAGAACATCCCAATCAAAAATCTCTTCAGAATAAACTTTTAGACAGTATTGTAAAATACCGCATGCTCAGTGACTGTCGGAGAGCTTTCATGCTATCATACTTTGGTGAGAACCCTGTTACTCTTAAACCATGTGGAAATGGATGTGATAACTGTCAGAGTCCAAGACAGACAGTTCCCAAAGATTGTACAGATCTAAGTATTCAAGCCTTTGATTGCATTACATCGATGAGCAGTCATGGAAGAATATCTCTAAAACAAGCTGCATCCACTTTGAAGGGTTCAAAGAGCAAGGATGTACTCAACAATAACTTCCATCTTGTTCCACAGTACAGTCTTGGAAAAGCAAAACTGAAAGACAGGCTATTAGATTCTTTCAGTTACTAATTGTGGATGGATACTTAGCAGAGACTTTGCGTGATCAAGCAGAAAATACAACTACACCATTTCTGACTTTAACAGATAAAGCATACGATGTTAAGAATGGACTCCACAGAGTAGTTCTAGATTTATAACATGTCAAATTAATACATAAAGTCAACACTATCAGGTGTAATTAGATAATGTAGATATGATTACAGTAAGATGATTTAGAACTCGTTTAGATTTAGAAATTCTTAAGCATTAGATTTTTAAGTTGCCAGTAAAGATACTTTTGACACTACACTACATTATACATCATCTCCTTGGTTGTTTTCCATTACCCAGTCGAAGGAGACTTTCCTCATTGATGGGAAGCAATCGTGTAATTTTCTGAAAAAATTTGCTTTTACTTTTGCAGAACCTTTATCAAGAACAGTTAACTTTGACTTTGGAATAAGCGTTGGGTTACTAGATTTTGTTGGAAAAGAGAGGGCATCTTTTCTTCCTTCTGTAGTGATGACATCACCGGATGTTATTAAGACAAAATCATGACTATATAAGGAATGAGAAAAAGAGAGGGAAAGGACATGAGGTCGGGTATGTGAGACATAATAACGGAGTTTATATTAAAGGTGTTTATAATTCAATGGTAGTTTATTTTGATATACAACACTGGTGACGAGGATAAACAAACAAAAGAACAGGAGATGGCAGGATTAAATTTTTCGGGAATGCAACAGTTTGATCCGCACTCTGACCCAAGCTCGCTTGCTGTACGATGGAAAGATTGGCTAACACGATTCAAACGATGTACTATTGGTTTTGATATCAAAGATAAAGCTCGACAACGTGCATTATTGCTATACCTGGCCGGACCAAAGGTAGAGACAATATTTGCTACGATTCCAGAAACAGGCGACGAAGACGGTTATGACACAGCCGAAGCCAAATTAACAGCTTACTTTGCACCAAAGAAAAACATGCTATTCGAAAGGCATGTTTTTCGTCAAGCTAAACAACGACCCGAAGAAACGATCGATCAGTATTACACGAGGCTTCGCCACCTAGGCTCCACTTGCGAATTTACAAATCTAGACGAGGAGATCAAGACTCAGCTCGTCGAACACTGCCAGTCTACCCGACTTAGGCGAAAAGCATTTCGCGACGATCCAAAATTAGATGATTTAATACAGTATGCTAGGGCGTTAGAGATTTCCAATCATCACACTGATGAAGTGGAGAAGAGAAATCGAAAAGATGAGACGGTATATCACACCAAGGTTCGCCAAACCAAACTCAAGAACAGCACTCCAGACAAATGTGTTACAACTGTGGTGGAGAATATCCTCACTCCGACATGCCGTGTCCAGCCGCAGGTAAAGATTGTCGCTCTTGCAAGAAAACTGGGCATTTGGCAAAAATGTGTAAGTCGAAGAGCAAGGGACAACCTTCGAGAAAGCTACGAGAATCGAGAACGAAACCAGAAACCGATCGAAAGCAAGCGACACGTATTCATGCTCTTAGTAAAAGTCAAGTTTTGTTGCAACAACCAGCCAAACTGCAACAACAAGAGACTTCGGATAGCGATAGCGATAGCAATGAAGATTTATTGGCAGTATCCAAAAAGAAACGTGACAAGCAGACTCCAATCGCCAAACTACGGATTGACAGAGTAAAAGTGGAATTCTTAGTCGATACCGGGGCAACAGTGATGAACATTCTGACAGCCAACGACTACCATTGCAAAAGACAAAAACTAGAATTTTTGCGTATGGGTCTACCGAACCAGTAGAACTACAGGGAAAGTTGACCACTTTAATTGAATCCAAACACCGAATCACCGCTGCGACGTTTTACGTTACTAAAGCGATACAAGGAATATCCTCGATTCTGAGTTATGAAACCTCAGCTTGTTTACGTCTGATAACAATGAAGGTTAACAAATTGTCAAGGCAACCGGAAGTGTCCCAAACGTCTAACACAAAGAACAAAGATAACAAAGAAGATGTCGAAGCAAGCAAAAGAAAAGAAACGTTGCTAAAAGGTCGATATCCTAAAGTGTTTGAAGGAATCGGTATGATGAAAGATTATGAACAGAAACTTCACGTGAACAGCGAAGTTCCACCTGTAGCACAGACCTACAGACGTGTTCCATTTCACTTACGGAAACAGCTAGATGACTGGCTCGATGATTATTTACAGAAAGAAATTATTGAATCGGTATCAGAGGAAAGTACCGATTGGGTGAGCGGTTTAGTTGTGGCACCTAAACCACGCAACCCATCCGAAGTAAGAGTCTGTGGGGATTACAGACAGGCCAACACAGCTATAAAGTGGGAAAGACATCCTATACCTACAGTCGATGAACTGATGGAACACATGTCAGCAACTGTCAAATATAGCAAGATTGATTTGAAAGCAGGATATCATCAAATCCCTTTAGAAAATAATTCAAGATCGATTACAACCTTCACCACCCATAGAGGGCTATTTCGTTATAAACGTTTGCCTTTCAGAATAAACGCAGCGAGTGAAGTGTTTCAAAACGCTGTGGAAAATGCCATTCGGGGAATCGAAGGGGTACGCAACATTGCAGACGATATGATCGTTTGGGGTACGACTCAAGAGGAACATGATAGGCGGTTAGAACAACTTTTTGCACGTCTTCATGAAAAAGGACTTACTGTCAACCCAACAAAGTGTTTGTTTGACCAGCGTGAGTTATGGTTTTATGGTTTTCTCTTAACCGAAGAAGGAATCAAAGCTGACCCGGGAAAAGTTGATGCGATAAAACAGACCAAAGCACCAAAGGATGCTAAAGAGCTCCGCAGCTTTTTAGGGCTTGCAAACTATTGCTCAAGGTTCATTAAGAACTTCTCAACGCTAACTGCACCGTTAAGACAACTCACCGCAAGCAAAACGAAGTATGAATGGAAAACCGAGCACCAAACTGCGTTCAACGCCATCAAACATGAAATACAGAAGGATTGATTGTATCATGCATTTTTATGATCCACACCAACAAACTTTGCTTACAGTAGATGCCAGTCCCACAGGATTAGGAGCAATATTGTCCAATGTTGACCGTGAAGGGCATCCGCGAAATGTTGCTTATGCCAGCAAATCACTAACTGAAGTAGAACGTCGATATTCACAATCTGAACGAGAAGCTCTTGCTGTGGTGTGGGGTTGTGAAAGATTACATTTGTTTTTAATTGGTACCAAGTTCACAATTTCCACAGATCACAAGGCACTGGAGGTGATATATAATGCCAAGTCAAAGCCACCAGCAAGAATTGAGAGGTGGGCATTAAGATTGCAGCAGTATGAATTTGATATTCACCATCGCAAAGGAGAGGGAAATCCAGCAGATGTTCTATCAAGGCAACCACTACCTGAAACTGTGACAGCACCATGCAGCAATGTGGCTGACCAGTATGTCAACTTCATGGAAAAGCATGCTATACCAAGCACGATGACCATAGAAACGATCATGGCTGAGACAAAAACTGATCAAGAATTACAAGTGACAATAGCAAGTGTGCAGTCGGGAAATTGGGACAAACACAGTAAATTCTATTCAGTACGACATGAGTTAACTGTTACTGAAAATAAGTTGCTGCTGCGAGGCACTCAACTTATTTTGCCAAAAAAACTTCGTCGGGAAACATTACATCTTGCACACAGAGGTCATCAGGGAATTGTAAAGACAAAACAGTCACTCAGAACCAAGGTATGGTGGCCAAGAATTGACCGAGAAGCAGAGGACTATGTTAAACATTGTCATGCCTGTCAAAGCCTTGGACAGGGTGATCCACCACCACCACTACGACAAAATACACTGCCTACCAAGCCATGGGAAAGACTTCACATGGATTTTTGCGGGCCTTTCCCCAGCGGGGAATCATTCCTGGTTTTAATAGACTCATATTCCAAGTTTCCTGAAGTTGAGATAATGAGATCGACTGACTACAGCAGCTGCTGTGACAAAACGTCTTGACAGAATTTTTGCTACTCATGGCCTACCACATGAAATATGCTCTGATAATGGTCCACCGTTTGCAGGACAGGAAATTAGCAATTATATGACGGAGCGAGGAATAAAGCATCATCGCGTAACACCGTTGTGGCCACAAGCCAACGGTGAAGCGGAAGCATTCATGAAGCCATTGGGAAAGGCAGTTAAAGCAGCAAAGCTCGAAGGTAAGAATTGGACAGAGGAACTGTATGATTTTCTCTTAGCGTACAGAACCACTCCCCACAGTACCACTGGCATTGCACGAACTCAGTTGTTGTTTAATCGGGAAGTGCGAACAAATATTCCATCTTTAGTGAAAGAGGAGGAGGTAGATTATAAAGAGCTGCACAAACAAGCAAGGAAGAATACAGAAAAGAAGCAGTCCAAAGCAAAGGAGTACACCGATGTAAAGAGAAGAGCATGCAAGATGACTATATCTGTTGGAGAAAAGGTACTGGTAAAACGAGAACACAAGAACAAGTTTACCACAACTTTTAACCCAAAACCTTTGACTGTGACTGAAGTGAAAGGTGCTATGCTAACTGCACAGAGACATAATTTCACCATCACAAGAAACATATCTCATTTTAAGAAGTTCCTGTCAAAGAAAGAAACGGAAGATAGAGAATTAGAAGCAGAAGCTGATGATAGTGAAGGAGATGATTTAACAGAGGATGAAGCATTGCCAAATACACAACCACGAAACGAGGAGCCAAGGAGAGATATCCAGCCCGAGCAAGAAACAGACCACAGTATTACAGAGAAGAAATAGACATTCCAAATGGGAGAAAATGAACTTTGTATGTGGGTATATGTATATAAGCTTTAACTGCAGAAACTATGCTCGAGCAGTTGAACACAAGGTTTATAATGAATTTGTTTTTTTTTAAATGTTTTTATGTTATAAGAAGTTTAACGTACAGTGTAGTGTTTATGGCATACTCATTGTTCTATAAGACAAATAACAGTAACTTGTTTATTTTAAAGTAAAAGGGAGATGTAGCGATGACATCACCGGATGTTATTAAGACAAAATCATGACTATATAAGGAATGAGAAAAAGAGAGGGAAAGGACATGAGGTCGGGTATGTGAGACATAACGGAGTTTATATTAAAGGTGTTTATAATTCAATGGTAGTTTATTTTGATATACAACACCTTCAACATACTCAAACGTTCCTTCTCGGAGGCAAAACCACATGCCTTTCAGCTGGTCAGGGAAAGGACTCTACTCAGTGTGCCTTTTTGTTGGATATACATCAAAAGCTTCTTTGGCAGAATATGCATGACGTATACTTCCAAGTAGCTGTACATTAGCCATAATGCGCTGGCATGTTCTAACAGAAGAATGGAATAGATGTGAATCAGAAATACGAACTGTATAAGCATTAAAAATGTAATAACCTTTAGGTGTACATGTAGGCACTGTTGAAATATAGAATTATAATAATTATTTATTAGGCTCTTCAAAGGCTCTTCCTCAGGAAAATGTTTATCTCTGCCATACAGGGTCTTCTCTCAAAACTTTAGACATTCTATTTCATGGTTTGGTGGTCCATCAACCTTATCATATTTCAACACTGCCTACGTAGTACAATACTTTAATTTCACCATTTGGGTTCACTTTACTTTGTTTTATAAAACATAACAACTGAAATTCCACAAGGAATCTCGTTTAACTTACCAGACGCATATTGCTTGAGAGGTCGAACAATGTAGGTCTCTACAAATTCGTCCAAGTCAATGTCTGTCCCGACTTGACCTGATAAGTTGACAGATGAATTGTTCTTCATCATTTCCCGAAAGGCCAGTGGCCAAACTGCAGTGAAGTTAACTACATGAACGATGGCCTCTGTCCAATAATTTCTGAACTGTAGCTGAGCAAATATTGGAAGTAACATAACCCATACCGTCTCACGAGCTAGTCCTTGACCAAAACGGGTGGCATCATTATACAATTGTAGTAGTGGACCAAAAAGGGTGAACATTTCTGAATGGTTTTGAAATTTTCATCTTCAGCTGAGCATGCCTTTAAGAAAGTCTTGAAGCAACGAAGCAATACTTCATTATGGTTACCATGCTTTTGAAGGCGCTTTTGCGGCAGCTCTTTGCTTGGAAAATAACAGGAAGTTTTAAACATAACTGCAGCCATTCCATAAGAAATTGATCCATCTCAGACTGCTTCTTTTATGTGGGCAAGATTTTGTTCTTGAAACTTTTTACCACGAAATGCAGCGTCAGTCAGTTTTTGACGTTTTAGGACTTTGGTTATTAGATGATGGAAGCCCCCCTTTCCTTGGGCTTTGAATGTTGCTTCGCACAGATGACCTTTGGCATGTAAATCACCTGGTATTTCAGCAACCCAACTTTAGCCGACTGATCTTTCTGCTTAACACTTCTGTTATTCTTGCAGGTTCCTTGGTCTCCAACCACTGCTGCAGGAAATCCACAAAACTGTGATCGATCATAACTGAACTGTACGTCATTTGAATTTTCACTTTGATCTTGGTCAGGTTCACATTCACTGTTGGTCTGACAAGGAGCTTTACTCGACAACTCTAATAACTGCTGTTCTAGTGTTCCTTGTTCTTTCAGGATCTCATCAAACATTAGCACAATGTCATTTAAATGCATAGATTTAGCCATTTCATACGGACTAGGGATAGCTGAAAATGATAGACCATGGATTCCTGC
>CAXIUP010000159.1:0-73258 GCA_964035015.1 Corallium rubrum | reverse complement strand
AAATCTCGCGGCGGCCATATCCGGTGGGACCCACTTCGTAGTTATATCACTATTGCTGAATCATAGTTTTCGCTCTAAATGATCGGATTTTTAACGAAAACCAGCTAAATTTTACATTCTTAACAAGAAAATGTACCTGTCGCTATGGGAGAACTTAAAAGTGGCTGGGATCATGGAAAATCAGCCGAAATTTCACGATTTTACTGAACGAAAATCAGCACCGGCCACCAGGCTACAGTTTGAAGAATTATTAAGGACTAAAGTAAGGAACAAATAACATCTTGTATTCACTTTAGCAGTTTGACAGTGACTTTATGACAAAGTAAAAATATTACCGTTTCTATATCCGTCTTTTTCAACGTATCTTGGATCAGACGATCTGAGGGTTTTATACAAGATGTTTATTGGAAGTTTGTAGTTACTTTATTTAACAGGCAAATTTATAAGCATTTAACTCACTGTTTTACTATTATTGTGAAGTAAATCACTGTTTTACTATTATTGTGAAGTCGGATGAAGTCCTGTTACTATAATATTGACGAAGATAATTCCTGTTCACCTAGCATTTATGGTGTGCATTTTCAATATTTGTAAATACATTAATTGTCTTCTTGTAAAAAATATATTTATTGCCTATTGGCTATAAATTTTGTACATGTTACCTGTATGTTCTTGCTTTATTTTATCGTCTATATATATTATATCTGTGATGAACTCATGGCTGCTTAGACTTGCTGGAGATACTTGCCAAGGGTTTTCTATTTGACAAAGTCAAATTGTCTGGTATTTGAAAGATTAGAATCATCTGAGGTTGAAGTAAAATTATAATAAAGGGGCATGGTTTGGCCAGCTCTGGTTTACACACAGAAATAATTATTTACTGGTTATAATCTACTATATTCTTTTATATTTTATATACTTCAGTGTACTGACACTACTGTACTTTGTGTAGACTTATATTTGAAACAGATAATAAGTCATGAGCTTTTTTCTAAAATAAACAAAGAGACGGATGATTCCTAAAGTATTATTTACTACAGAAGTGTTTTTATTTCAGGATATTTTGGAAATATTTTCAATCTTTCCTACATTTATCATACCTCAATATCTTGCATCATACAACTTTTTAGGTTTCATGCCGATCTATATGCCTTTTCCTTATTAGATCCACATGACTCTTTTATGCACAAATATCACTAGCTGGCTGATCTTGGCAGAAGACGACAAGACCAGTCATTAATATTTTTTTTGAGATGAGTGATCACAACAATGCATACAGATGTTTATAAGATTTTAGTTTAATAGAAGCTAGTGTAAACCGCTCTGGACAGTACAAACAGTTTTATTGAAATTAATTTAAGTTTTCTCTAATACAGTACAAAGGCAAAGTCGCAAAGGACTAAAATGTCCAAAAATTTTAAAATACTATCTGGCACCAGCAGTGGCTGGAGCACTGGCACGATCTTCCCGCCAATGCCCGCCAATTATTGCCGCGTGGTTTGAAATTATCCATACTTCCATACCGATAGTTTGCTACATTCAAAATTTCTTTCAGAGAACATTTAACAAGGGTTCGCCGTTTAGTTCTACACTGATGGGTAAAACTCGGGGCTTGCAGTGTTGTGCTTTTGGCTGTAAGAAGCGTAAAAAAAGAAGGCAGCAGAAGTAATAGTGAAGGAAGCACTGACGATGAATCGTCTCGTAAACGACAACAACCAAGAACGTTCCATCCGTAAGTGCAGTTTTTATTTTGTTGATTTTGTTATATCAGTTTACAGCGGTTTTGAGACTCCTGGAAAAGATAAATCGTCATTTTTATTAATCCATTTGCACAATTGCACCTGGAAAACCGTAAAATGAATTTATTTATTAAATTTATTTACAGTTAATAATTGAGCTTAACGTACTGTTAATACGTACTAAAATAGATCAAAGTAAAGTGAAAATCACTTAATCATTTTTTCTCATTCAACTCGACTATAACGTTTTTTTGTACGTAGTTAATACGATCTATTTAACGTGTTAAAAAAGACAACAAAAAAAGACAATTTAAACATTGTACATGACTTTACTATACTTTGCATGTACAACCTACTGTATCTGTCCTTTTAGCTTTCCTTCTAATCCCTTGAGAAAAAAACAGTGGATTTCGAAAATGTGTCGGGAAAACTGGAGCCCCACAAAGTACTCACGTATCTGCTCAGACCATTTTGAAGAGAAATACATGGACAGACATGGTCGACATGTAAGACTGAGAGATCATGCCATCCCAACCAGATTTAAATTATTTCCAAAACATTTAAAACAGGTAGTTGTACTGTACAGCTTATTACTTTACAAAACAGTTAAAACCCACATATAAGTCCATAGTGAATAAAAAAACTGGAGGCTAAAATCTTGTCAGTAAGCCTAGTGGTGCAACCATGCAGGGTTAGGGTATACTGTAGATGGCAATTCTCACCCCAATTAGAGAAACAATAATCAGAACAGAGATGAAATGTTTTTAAACAGTTTAGTTTTGTATAAACTGTAGGTTACACAGCAACGGAAATCCTTAACATCAAAGGCAGCAGGGAACATCACAAACCAGTTGAACAGTGGCAAAAGAGGAATGAAAAATAATGAAGAAGGTCCTGCCAAAAGAAAACTATGCACTGAATCCAATCAGATAAGAAAGTCATCAATGTCAGCAGATGGAAAGGAAGTTTCTGATCCAAAGACAGCTACCAGTAGTGGAAATGCTCAGGAATCTAATGTCATTGATGATCAAGTACTACCCATACATGAAGCTCCTGATCATGGTCATCAAGCAGATGAATCACCAAGGAAGCTAAAAAAGAAGCTGCATGAAAGTAATAAAAAAATTATAACCTTAAAAAAGAAATTGAAAGTAGCCCAACAAAAGAGTCGAAGACTGAAAACGAAAGTTACCTCCTTGCAATCTGTAGTTAGCCAGCTGCGAGAAAAGAACTTGATTTCTACAAGCTGTGAAGAAATATTAAAAACCACATTTTCTGATGTGCCATTGGCTGTAATGAAAAGGATTTCCTCAGGGAAGTCTGGAAAAGGATGCAAGTATCCTCCAGAGATAAAGTCATTCGCTTTGACTTTACAATTTTATTCATCTAAAGCTTATGAATTTGTTCGCAAGACCTTTGATTTGGCTCTTCCACACCAAACCCAAATAAGAAAGTGGTATGCAAAAGTCCCAGCAGCTCCAGGGTTTACTGAACCAGCATTTGAGGCACTAAAGATCAAGGTTGAAGAGGCTAAAAAAGATAGGAAAAAAGTTGTTTGCTCATTAATGTTAGATGAAATGGCTATCAAGAAGCATGTCTCTTGGGATGGAAAGAAATACCATGGTTATGTAGACATTGGGAATGGCATAGACGATGATTCAACACCAGTTGCGAAGGATGTCTTGGTCTTTATGGTTGTCAGTGTCAACAGTACTTGGAAAGTTCCTTGTGCCTATTTTTTCATAGATGGTCTTAGTGGTTCTGAACGTGCCAATCTTGTTAAAATATGTATTCAGAGACTATGGGATATTGGAGTGAAAGTAACATCGCTTACATGTGATGGTCCATCTTGCCACTTTGCAATGTTAAGGGAGCTTGGAGCATCCCTGAAGCTCCCAGCCAACCTCGTGACCAGTTTTTCTCACCCATGTGCTGAACAAGAAAGAATCCATGTCCTTTTAGATGTCTGTCACATGCTCAAATTAGTGAGAAACACACTTGCAGAAGGAGGCATACTTGTTGACATAAACAATGAAAAAATTCTCTGGCAGTATGTAGTAGAGCTGCATAACCTCCAACAAAGTGAAGGACTACGACTTGGGAACAAGTTGAAGCTGGCACATATTAAGTGGAGACAACAAAAAATGAAGGTGAATCTGGCTGCCCAAGCCCTAAGTTCGAGTGTAGCAGATGCAATGGAGTATTGTTCCAGTGTCCTGAAGCTTAAGCAGTTCCAAGGTTGTGAAGCAACAGTGACATTCATTCGAATGTTTGACCACTTGTTTGACATCCTTAATTCCCGCAATCCTTTTGCAAAAGGCTATAAGTCAGCTCTTCGAATCTCAAACAAAGTCACCTGGGAACCTTTCCTAAATGAGGCACACAAATACATCATGGGTCTAAAAGATGCATCATGCAAAGCAATGACAACAACACGACGGAAAACAGGCTTCATTGGATTTCTTGTTGTCATCCAAAGTATAAGGCAGATTTTCCACGACTTGGTTGAAGCACCAAATGCTCCCCTTATATATGTCCTAGCATACAAGTTCAGCCAAGATCACTTGGAACTGTTCTTTGGGGCAGTTCGGTCTTCTGGAGGATTTAATAACAATCCCACAGCACAACAGTTTACTGCTACATACAAGCGTCTTCTGGTGAGGAGCAGCATTGAGGGAACAAATGGCAACTGTGAGAAACGTGATCCCATTGAAATCCTTGATGTCCTTAGTAATACCCACACCATCAATGGTCAAGATATTTCCATCACAAATGCAGCCATTATCAGAAAGTATGATCTCGAAGAACGCTGTCCAGTGCAATCTGATCATGACTACACCGATGCCCCAAATATTACCAGTATTAGTGAGTTCAAGCAAGCTGCAATTTCATTTATGGCTGGATATGTGGCAAAAATGGTAGCAGAACAACTGCTATGTGATAGATGTTCCAGCTCACTTGGTTCAACAGCTACAGGTACAGCTCCACAATCAGCATTTATGGTTTTGAAAGACAGGGGAGGACTTTTTAAACCATCACCAAGTGTTGTGAAAGTATGTGAAGAAACCGAGAAATGCTTTGAAAGATTACTGGCTGTAACTGGTGGAAACTTGCCTCGGACCAAGGGAATCCCTGACGCGATTGCTGTATCTGTTCTAGGATCTACTAACCATTCTAAAGTATTCACAGAGCTTGACAACCATATGGTAGATTCTCCTGTTGATGAAAATCATGTTTTTGCTCTTATCAAGTCCATTGCAAAAAGCTACAGCAAAATTCGTTTTTACCATCTTGGAAAGGAAACCACAGCTAACCTTTCTGGTACAAAAATAAGAAAAAAATTGAATAAGCTTGTCCTCTTCCAGCATCAGTAAGAATCAAAACAAAACTAATCTGTACATGTAAACAAAAAAGGAAAGTAAACTACAGGTAACTGTATTTACACTGGATATACCGTAACCTTAACTAAGGACCAATGTTACTACAGGAGGAAACTGGAGTACCTGGAGGGAACATGTGGTGTTTGGTAGAGTCAAACTGGAAGCACTCAAGTCACATGCATCGAAAGGAAACTGAACTAAACTACTGTAAGAGTTAAACCATCTTTACACTGGATAACCTTATCAGTCATATCTAAACTGTCCTTCCTAAAGATCTAGTAAGGGTCACCCCTCATTGGTCAATGTTACTTCAATAGAAAACTGAACTAAACTAACTTTATTTTATACTGGATACTGATAACTCTATCAGTCATATCTAAACTGTTCTTCCTAAAGGTCCAGCAAGAGTCATCCCTCATTGGTCAGAAGAAATCTCTGGTGTTTGGTAGAGTCAAACTAGAAGCACTCCTCTAATGTTCATCCAAGGTGAAATTTTAATCTGATAAGTGCATCAAGTAGGAGTTAAACCCAGATTGCAGAGTAACATCCTTAGATCTACAGTAATCCTGGATGCATGTAACTGGAAAGACTTTTCTTGCTTTCAGCAAACTAGATAAAATTCTAATCTGCTATTAAAATGTACAGTAAAATTGCATTGATCAAGTAGGAATCAAACTTGGGTGTAACTTCTTAATGGCCAGTAAGATGCTCTAACCATCTACCACTAACTCAAAATGTTATACAGTATGTACATAATTAATTCTTTGAACGTTTTCATGGCAATAAAGTAATATAAATACGTTTTGTGGAAACACCACGTAAAATATTTCTTTGCTGAGCTTTTGGCCTGTTGACTCAGGCCTTCATTATTATTCTTATTGCTCTGATGAAGGCCTGAGTCAACAGGCCGAAAGCTTAGCAAAGAAATATTTTACGTGGTGTTTCCACAAAACGTATTTATAGTATGTACATATTTTGTTTGAGACATACTGCTTAAACAAAAGTGGAATCGATAGTCGAATTGAAAATACTATCAACGGACAAGGGCTTGGGCAAAATACATACTGTACTATAACCATACTAAATCCATCTGAACTGGTTGAACATTACCCTAAATTCGACAAAACCAAGTAATCGTTTGTTACCTTATCATATTAGAAAGCAAATATACTTACTACAAGACAAGTCAAGCACATTCTATCATGCCATGAATTCATTTACTATGCAAAGTCACTTTGAATATGGAAATTATGCCCAAGGGAATTCGTTAATATATATAAGTGGATGACCATTCTCTCCATTGGCACTTGCAAGAAGTCCGTGGATGAACACGTTTTGGGAGAGACTTCATACCGCAAATCGACCTCGGCTTGGATTTTAGTTTTTGCAGAAATGGTTGACGACCAAGTTCCTGCTATTCCAGCCTTTCTGTTTCTTCAGCGAGTTATCTGACCTTCAGTACCATATGTAGCGCCAGGTGATCAAACTCTGGCTTTGGCAAACACGGTTCCTTCAAATCAGTCACCGAACGGTGGCCTAAGCTCGTCCTCAACCTCAGGAGATACAGTCGAGACTAATATGGTCGGGTTAGTTCTTGTGTAATTTCACGTACTTGTGTAGTGTTACGTGCTTCAGGTTTGTTCGAATATTTACTGTGGCCGTCGGCATATACGTTGATGGGCGTTAATTGATAACTGACCCTAGCTGTATTTGGTTACTGTAGGTGTGTGTGTGTTGTTTTTTCGAGTCGGTGTACTGTATAATTATTGTCAGAAGGTGTTTCTATTGATATTATCGTTTAGTGCTCTATATATGTTTGCCTGTGTTGTGGTTGAGAAGGTCTGTCGCGTGTTGACTTGTGTATTTTCTGTTTGGGGATGGCGTTGTTTAGTAGGTGTGTGAAATAGTCACTTTCAGTCGTTGCTGTGTGCGCTCAAGCATTACATTTCTTGACCTTCCCTGGGCTTGGTGAAGGAACAAAGGTAGGTTTGCCTGTGTGGCTAACGATGGTAAGTTGCCTGTGTGGCTGCGTTAAGTGCCTGTGTGGCTGCGTTAAGTGCCTGTGTGGCTGCGTTAAGTGCCTATGCGGCTAAGTTAAGTGCCTGTGTGGCCAACGATGTTAACTTGCCTGTGTGGCTGAGTTAAGTGCCTGTGTGGCTAAGTTAAGTGCCTGTGCGGCTAAGTTAAGTGCCTGTGTGGCTGCGTTCAGTGCCTGTGCGGCTAAGTTAACTGCCTGTATGGCTAACGATGGTAAGTTGCCTGTGTGGCTAAGTTAAGTGCCTGTGTGGCTAAGTTAAGTGCCTGTGTGGCTAAGTTAAGTGCCTATGCGGCTAAGTTAAGTGCCTGTGTGGCCAACGATGTTAACTTGCCTGTGTGGCTGAGTTAAGTGCCTGTGTGGCTAAGTTAAGTGCCTGTGCGGCTAAGTTAAGTGCCTGTGCGGCTAAGTTAAGTGCCTGTGTGGCTAAGTTAAGTGCCTGTGCGGCTAAGTTAAGTGCCTGCATGTGTGGCTAAGTTAAGTGCCTGTGTGACCAACGATGTTAACTTGCCTGTATGGCTGAGTTAACTCAGTTAAGTGCCTGTGTGGCTGAGTTAAGTGCCTGTGTGGCTAAGTTAAGTGCCTGTGCGGCTAAGTTAAGTGCCTGTGTGGCTGAGTTAAGTGCCTGTGTGGCCAATGATGTTAACGTACCTGTGTGGCTAAGTTAAGTGCCTGTGTGGCCAACGATGTTAACGTACCTGTGTGGCTAAGTTAAGTGCCTGTGTGGACAACGATGTTAACTTACCTGTGTGGCCAAGTTAAGTGCCTGTGTGGCCAACGATGTTAACTTACCTGTGTGGCTAAGTTACGTGCCTTGTGGCCAAGTTAAGTGCCTGTGTGGCTAAGTTAAGTGCCTGTGTGGCTAAATTAAGTGCCTGTGTGGCCAACGATGTTAACTTACCTGTTTGTCTAAGTTAAGCGCCTGTGTGGCTATACATATATTATAAATGATATTGGGCATTTCACTCGATTACACAGCATGTTCTAAGGATTTACATATACATATATACATATATATATATATATATATATATATATATATATATATATAATATATACCGTATATATATTCTTAAATGTACAGCCATCTGAAAATCAACCTTTTCAATTTTTTCCTAACTTTGATAACTTAGAAGTCTGGTTGAGATGGTGCCATGCTAAAATATTTGTAAATAAATAAATAAATAAATAAAATTTTATAACCCAGGAGGTTTCCTATTGACAAGTCAAATCATCTGGTGTTAGCCAGAGTAAAATACTAAAGGCACTCTTGGGCATTAAAGGGTTAACCAAGAAAGTTTCTTAACCCTTTATAACCCAGGAGGTTTCCTATTGACAAGTAAAATCATC
This sequence comes from Corallium rubrum, assembly GCA_964035015.1. Taxonomy (NCBI): domain Eukaryota; kingdom Metazoa; phylum Cnidaria; class Anthozoa; order Scleralcyonacea; family Coralliidae; genus Corallium; species Corallium rubrum. The sequence continues at coordinate 64,754 of CAXIUP010000159.1, read as the reverse complement.
TGGCGTTAGCCAGAGTAAAATACTAAAGGCACTCTTGGGCATTAAAGGGTTAAGGCCTCAGCAGAATGGGTTTAATAGTATATATTTCCTCTAACCTGTGAAATTCCACATCTTTGGACTCATTGTCTTAAACAGCCTATAGTGTCTCTTTTTCCCTTTGTACATGTTGATATTGTCCATCAAAAAAATAACTGGTTTAGTTTTGGGGAATTTCTCATCGATAATGGTTTGAAAGTTATCAAGGCATCCATCCAGATGTTTCATCCTGAAAGAAATATTTTATTATTAAATCAAATACTGTAAACTTTATAAAATAATCATCGGACTTATATTGTTCAAAGGATTTTTTAAAAGCCCATATTAGGGAAGACCTTATTTTCAGGAGGGCTTGTTATTTTAGAGAATTTTGGATGTTAAAATGTGGATATAATACATACTGTAAGTATACGGGTTAATCAAATTTATTTTCCCTCCACTATCTAACTGTCTGGCTTTTATTTACGAAATAGATTAATAGAAAATGTTTCCTGTGTCTCTATGAAGACTGGATATTGAAAGGACTGCACTTAAAGGCTTGTGGGGAAGATGCATTGGAGCACGCATAAGGATTCTTGGATACTGTACAACGAGATAGGTGTCTGGCAGACAATGAGAAGAAGTGAACATGTCTGACGATATTTAACTGAGAACATTACTAAAGTGTTTTAATTAGGAATTAGAAGAGTGGCCTACAAGGTTACTCTCTTAGAAAAGACAATATACATGTACCCATAAAACAACATATGGTTTAACATATGTACCAATAACACACACAGTGCTACAGTAGTTGCCAAGGAAGGGGGGGAGCAAGATACTGTAGGCCTTGTACCTACTAAATTCCCCAGTATATAATGCCTAAAATCAAAGTAAAAGTAGTGTGCTGCATACCAGGCAAATCCAAATAGAATTATAATTATAATAATGTAAAGTTAGTGCACTGCCAAAACATGCAAAATATCGATCTAACATTTTGAGCAAAGACCCTTCATCAGAGAGAATGGCCTTCGCTCGAAACATTACACCAATTTATCGCTTCCTTTAATTAACACTATATCTGGGGGATATCTTGTCACGATGAGCTCTGTTTTCTGTGCATAAGCTTTACGCAATAAGCGAGTCAGACACCACTTGGAATAATTATGGCAATGTGCGTATTGCATAACGCACATGGCGGTTTATTAATTTTGTAATCAATGACATAATTATTAACGTAAAAAATTATTAACCAAAGTAATTAATTAACAGTTAGCACAGAAAAGGTGGGGGTAATAAAAGCGCCCACAACTAACAGTAAACTACTAATAAACTAATATACAAGTAGAATAACATTGCGTTCAGAAAAACGGGGAGGAGGGTGGGAAAAACTTGACTTCAAAATAGAGACGACTTTGCGCCACCAAGCGAAGAGCAGAGTGAACCAGATTTGCATTCTGCTATAGATATGTATCACCAATCCCTTCCGTTTTCCTGCACGCATTATATTCATGTGATTCATGTGATCAGAAAATTACGGGGAAATTACCCATGTGTCCCATATTAAGTTTGTCTATTTATATATCCTAAGCTCAGGAAGCAATAAAATCTTTATTGGTATGCCAATAATTCCTTTATCGCTTCCTTTAATTAACACTATATCTGGGGGATATCTTGTCACGATGAGCTCTGTTTTCTGTGCATAAGCTTTACGCAATAAGCGAGTCAGACACCACTTGGAATAATTATGGCAATGTGCGTATTGCATAACGCACATGCCGGTTTATTAATTTTGTAATCAATGACATAATTATTAACGTAACAAATTATTAACCAAAGTAATTAATTAACAGTTAGCACAGAAAAGGTTGGGGTAATAAAAGCGCCACGTCTACTTGGGTAAAGGAGACATACCCCACCCCATCGTGACAAGGGATCGACAGATAAAGTGATTACAAACCGATAAAACAAGCAAGCAGCAATCCTACAAAATTGAGTGATAGTGTTGGCAAATGTGTATTAAACTGCTCATAGGAAAATGGTGTTGGCTACCCAAACAATTCGTGCCCCTGCTTTGAACTGTGAGGCATAGCCGCCACCGCCTGCGTCAGCATCACAGAACACTCGAAAGCAGTATGTCAAATATGTGTCACTCCACCCAAGGCAAATGCAGTGCTGATAAGATAAGTCACAATAGCGTCTAGCGCTTATAATACAAAACTTTCAAAATATCTCTCCAGTATAATCAAGATTTCTGGCGCTAATCAGCCTTGTAAAGCATTTCCACTGATACGGAGACACGAGGTTGTTAGCGCAATTCGCGTTGCTCTAATGAGTATATCTTCGTGCGATGAATGTTTAGAGGAAATCACAGTAACCAAATATGCAACCAGACAATAACGCATCAACGAATCAACGAACATGACAGATTGCCATCGTTGGCAAACAAAATTACTCGTACTAAAATAGTAACCTAAACGGATCTGTGACACTTCAATAAGACAGCTCTTTCAGCATGGCTTAGCCTAGCTCGGTTTGTTTCAAGGAGGCAAAGGATTTCCGCCCCTGCTAGATAAATCCCGTTATCCAGTGAACACAAACCGCGAACTTTCAATAAAATTGGTCAAGCTAATTGATTCAAGGCCTTGGAAAGACTGCTGCCCCTGCTAGACAGTCTCCTAATTTACTACTAAATGGTTACGAGTATGCTATTACAGGTATTTATATACACCCCTTGCCCCTTACGTCAAAACGGTGGATCTGGAGGACAACATAAAAGTTCAACTTCAACCGAGAAACTAATCAATGAAGATTCTATAGTTTGTAGTTGTCATCCACCAAAGAAATAAGTGCAAGTGGTCTATACAAGCTGGTAAATCAGGGAAGCCAGGAAAAAACCTGCTGCTGGTAAAAACCCTTTGGGAAAAGCCAGTTGACAGGAAAACCTGAGTGGGGACAAGATAAAACCAGCAAGCTTCCCCACGAAGCGTTAATAAAATTAGAGTCCTTACGTCTGTTCCTGAAAATTGTTAAGTGCTATAAATAAGATTCTAAATGTAAGGTTAAGTTTACAAAGTTTGCTGAATATTCGTAATATTTGTTGTTCCGCTTGTCCCTCCGTCGTCAGTGACATACGAGATTATGTATATATTTGAAATCTGATCCCCCAAGCGCTGAATCAACCATGTAGATCAACCATTTAGGCAATCGGAAAAATTGGTAATCAAGCTCTGGGTGAGATGAGTACTGAATTCTGTAAGGCAAAAGAAAACAAAAACGGCAGAATCTAATCCAAGGTACAGGATATTCACATATGTGCATGAGATCATGAGATGGTTCACAACCAGAAAATTAACTTGACATTCTCAAAGGCAAAGGCAAAAATGAGGGTGCCATATATGTAGTTAGTGTAAAGAAAATAAACACCATAAAATTTTTAGGGTTAAGCCCTGGAATTCAAAATTTAATGAGATCACCCAACACATGTTGGGAGAATACAGCAACTCAAGTCAGGACCAAACTCTAAATAAATGGTTGCCAAATTGCTTAAAGGTTAAAACACATCAGCCAATAATAATAATAATAATAATAATAATAATAATAATAATAATAATAATAATAATATCTATAGTAAACCAAAACGTTGAGTAGATTCAGAAAAACGCGAAAGATAGATTGAGAGAAACGTGAAGGAATATAAATTTTATTTTGCAGAGACAGACAGGTTAATGTCATTAATTTCGCGACGTCACCAGCCTTAATTGGCCCTTGGGTGGACAAAATCTGTTCATAATTAAACCTCACTTGAGGACAACCATAAAGTTAGAACAATACTTCAGCCAATTAAGGCCAACAAGTGCTGAACGATACCTCACATACAGTAAAGTGAGGAACGAGAACAACAGGTTATTATGGCGAATTAGGGACCATTAGGACTAAAAATGAATTATTCAGTCTCTTTGTTCTGCAAAAAGAATTATTATGTTTAAAGGACGTCGTCGTTGAGTTGACGGAGACAAAAGTATATAATAGTAAAATTTCTATATTTAAAACTGATTATGACTCCATTAAAATTCCTGTGAAAATCTAGATTCCATTTATTAAGAACTAAATTAGTTCAAATGACGCGAAAAACATGGATCATAGATTGCTTTTGCTCTACCGCAATGAGAGAAAACAAACGCCTTCAAACTTCCGTAGTATAGAATAGCATATGGCCGCTTTTTCCTTTAATAAGCATAAAATTAAAAGTGATATCGTGGAACCGTCTTGGCTAGTCAGTCCAGCCCTTCGTATAGAGATCCCTAGAGTGCTAATTGAAATCGAAAAGTGTTTTGAGGGCCGCTCTTGTATTCTTACCAGTTTCTGCCTGGCAATGATCTACAGAAATGCCAACCTGTATTGTAATAGTGGATGTAGATAGATTGTAGATGTAATCTAATTTATCTCAAATATCCTGCCCGCCATGACACACAAGCGAGTAATCCTATCAGTAACCGGACATACCAAAAAGTGTAAAACATTGCGTGCAAAAAACAGATTAGCTCACAAGGTTTAACCATGCGGTATAAGCTTGAAAATTATATCGCTTGCAAGTTACCATACGCCTGCAACACCAAATGGCTGAGCAATGCCAGGACGGATAGTATAGTTCCTAACACTAGAAGCAGAATCGCGGGAATCAACAGAGATACGATTATCAAAAGGTGATTACCCACGCCGAGTCGACGGCGCTTCTGGCGCGTTTCTAAAAGTCGAAAGGATGTGTTTATTAAACAACATGCACTTCGGATGAATACGGCGTGGTATTATACGATAAGGCATATTTTGTGGCGTTTAAGCGTTCAACCTCGTAGCCCCATACGTATGCAATCAAACCCCAAAATTGCGCACTGTAACTGGGATGAAGGAAATATAGCTAGGATATCAGACAACCAGATATTGGCGGTCATTTGTATGCTAACTTGATTATCGCGATATGTAGTTTGACGACACTATAATAGCCTCATACGAACTTACTTACTCCATTAGCTTGTGACATCGTATAGAGCAGATAACTAATTTCTTGGCGCAAATAGCAATTATTTTTAAAAGCAGAGAGGTGCGAACAAATATAACCGAAACGCGTGTTGAGTACACACAAAATGTAGATATTTGACTCTTAAGTAGTTTCATATCAGTGTAAACACGTCGCATATAATTCAGACGAATTTAATTCATAGTTAGCTTCGTCGACTAGTCGACGGAAACTTGAATTCGTTTCATGCGACGAATTGTAACTCAGTGACGAGCAAGGAAAAACCCCAACAATGTCGATGCATGACAGCATAAATGCCGTGTTTAATATACCTAGATAAGTTTCACAGGTCAAGCTTGGCTGACAAAAATTGTCGCCGCAACACTAGCCCTGGTAGCCAATTAGTAAACTAACAGTACACCGCTCTGAACAAGCAGAGACCAAATGTACAAACAAACAAGACACCGTCTTGAACAAGCAAGAACCAAACGTCATTAAAAAACAGTACACCGCTCTGAACAAGCAGAGACCAAATGTACAAACAAACAAGACGCCATCTTGAACAAGCAAGAACCAAACGTCATTAAAAAACAGTACACCGCTCTGAACAAGCAGAGACCAAATGCACAAGCAAACGGGACGCCGATTCTTGAACAAGCAAGAACCAAACGTCATTAAAAAACAGTACACCGCTCTGAACAAGCAGAGACCAAATGCACAAGCAAACAAGACGCCGTCTTGAACAAGCAAGAACCAAACGTCATTAAAAAACAGTACACCGCTCTGAACAAGCAGAGACCAAATGTACAAACAAACAAGACACCGATTCTCGAACAAGCAAGAACCAAACGTCATTAAAAAACAGTACACCGCTCTGAACAAGCAGAGACCAAATGCACAAGCAAACGAGACGCCGATTCTTGAACAAGCAAGAGCCAAACGTCATTAAAACAGTACACCGCTCTGAACAAGTAACGCAAAATATAGATCTAACATTTTGAGCAAAGACCCTTCATCAGAGAGAATGGCCTTCGCTCGAAACATTACACCAATATTTTCCAGGTTTTGGCATTAGACTAACTTGACTATATTTATACTAAAATCCGAGTACTGGTAGGTGATATGATTATTTTTAAAATTATTACTATAACTAGAAGTTAATATCATAAATAAATGCTGCCTTCCCATCCTGACAGTCATGTCTCGCACTGTCTGGTAATGCCAATAACTTATAAGTGATATTAGCTCTGATTGACGCAAGTACAAAGATCCTTCATGTGGCACAATGATATAATCTAAAATGTTCATAGCACTGGTAACAATTGATGACAAATGACAAAAAGCAAAAATTTATTAAATTTTGAATGATAAAAACCCTTTATGCAAATTAAAACCATTCTCAAAACCATAGTATTTAACAGTATGAAACAAAGAATAACTATATATATATACTATAAAGAAAATCATTTAAATTACTCAGTATAAACATTCATATTATTTGCTACATATAACACAAGTACTTACAGTGAATCCCAATGAAGACATAAACCAATAGAGTTGAGCATGTTAATAAATTGTTTTCCTCCCCCATAGGACAAACACTAGACCAAACAGTAACTGCATGTCATTTGGATACTTCTGATTTCCTAATGCAATCAAACCAGATAGAGCATGACTGGCACGTTACATTTTGACTTCATGGGTTTTAATCTTGTTGACATCTGTGTCTTTAGTACTGCCAATCAAGGTTTCCAGTATGTCATTAATAAGAGGATAATCATTGGCAATTGATGTAGCAAAGTTCAGAAATGTATTAGTTGGCACATCTTCTACTGCTTCCTTTAGAACACCATCACGGAACCCCATATCACATTGGCTCTTGAACGTTTCCATCTCATCTTGCAATTTATTCTTTTGCTGATTTTTAAGGATGTTGTCTTTCTCCTGTAACTTTAGAAGTTCTTGTTGGTAGCCATTTATTAATGCGGTCAAGTAATTTTCCCTCGCATTGGTAAGACTTCTATATCTTTTCATGAGATATTTGGCTTGGTTGCTCTGCAACAAACAGTATAGTTATATCATTTTTTAACAGCAAAACCAATATCTATTGTTAAAGAATGACAAGATTATTTGGAACACCTTATATTTACACAAAGTACAGATAAGGTCTTGCACTAATTGCCCTATATAGACCTTACCAGTAACCTTGGATTACCCTGATCTCATATCATATCATATCTGTTCAGTTTACAGTATTTTGATGTACAGATGATATCACAATGTTTTAAGAACACTATTGGCCCACTTCACTCAGTTTCATAGGCCTTTTTTTTGTTCTTACAACATTTTAATTAGTGTTATCTGTGCATCTATAACCGAATAGACAACTGCAGCAAAATGGAATCTATTGGTTAAATGAATACAAGTATAAATTCAAACCTCTTCTGCCAAAGCCAAATGTAGATCTTCCCAAACACTTATCATCATGGCTTCCAAGTCTTTTACCCTCTCTTTCAGTCCCGCTTCAACTGAGGTGTCAACTGGCATTTCAAGTGACAAATCATGCTTCAATGTGATGTTTGTATACACTGTAGTATATTAATGTTAAGGACTAAAACAATATAACAGACACATAATATTATTCGTAATAATTGTATTTGTAATGATACTGCATATAATTTATACCATGTGTAAAGGATATATTTGTTTATCTTTGCACAACACCCTTTTCTTCTCGCAGTTCGGAAACGTGGCTGTCAAAGCTCTCGAAAGGCGATTTTTTGAGCAAAGGTCATCAGTAATACCAAGTATTTCCATGATATCTTCTTGCTTAACTCTCTCCCCCTCTCTTTCATTGCAGATATCCTTTAAACATTGCTGGAGATCTCCAGGAACAAATGTACCCACTTCATCTGCACATTCAAACAATCATATTAGATCTTAAATAAGTAAAGCTGATGGACTTTTATACTACTCACCTTGAACTACTTTCCTGCATTTAGTTCTTGGTAAACCCTGACTTTTTGAATCTGGTGTTAGGTCATGCTTTACGTTGAATGACAGCGACTTCCTCGTTTTAGGAGTTTAGGAGGGTCGGTTTTAGGACCTTCATCTGAATAAGAATAAAAGTTCAAAGCTTAGAACAACAAAAATTGAACTTGCAAGAACAGTAAATACTATATTATCATTCACACTCACCATCTAAGTTCATGGCGCAGAATGAAGTGTTGAAATTTTCATCCGAGTCCGCCATTTTGAATAGAGCTCCAGACTAGAAGGTCGAAATACGGAATAGGAAAACGTAATTTGCGGAGACGACATCATAAAAACATCGATTTACATACATAAATGTGAAAAAGTCCAACTACGAAGCACAAAATACCTGCTTGCAAGATATTCACATTTCTTGCAAGAAAATCACAGTAATCTGCCAGTCGCTTAATTTCTTTTTTCCCCCCTTACCGTGAACCTCCGCGCGCCCACTCCTAAGGCTAGAAAAGCGACTGGGTACGAGTCTGTGCATTCATTAGAAGTAAAACTCTTTTCACTAAATGTTTCCGAAATTATCAAGACGTCACCTTTATTTTTGTTTATTTCTTATTTTTAGACTATCATTGGCCGCGATCCTGAAAACGAAGAAAAAGCACAGAGACCTGTCTACCAAAATATCGAGTTGTGTGTTGGTTGGAAAGTGTCAGAACAAGAAGTGTGTTACACAAATGACGGAAAGAGAAATGCGACAAAGCAAGTGGTACTAAACTGGGTTGAACGTACAGTTGAAGAGCCATTTACTGATGTAAGCTGTTTTGCACGTGATCTCGCTGATTCATTGGAGAAGCGTATAGATGATTGTGTAGAAGAAGGGATTAAGAAGGCCACCTTCTTTGATATCGAAGACACGTTTGATCTCCTATCTGGCCACAGGCTTCAAATGGAAAAGTTATCATCCATGAAGGGGAGTTAGAAGAACATGGCACGGACCACTTCCATAGCTTTCTAAAAGAATATGCAATCTTCCTAACGGAAAGAATCTCGAAGATCCCCGTTTTGACCATCGAATGCACGCAAGTATCCTGCACAATTGGAAGAAGAGTGGATAAGGATATGAAAGCCATTCTTCTGTCATGCCTTGACCCCGTCGTAAAAAAACAGCATCCCTGCACCTCTACTCGTAGATTTCGAGACGTCTTTGATGAAGATGGAATCAGTGCCAGATGATATTCACAAAATGAAAACATGCAAACTCTATAGGTTTGAGACTTTGCTGGCAGGTATCTTGATCTTATATTATATTACACGCTTACAATCGCTGAATAAAGTTTAAACATGATCGTGCTGTGCTGTGCTGTGCTGTGTTGATATTTAACACCCGAAGGACTCGACATAATTATGAACGCTGTGTGGAATTACGTTAAATACAGGCAATCGTGTTTTGTGTATTGCGAATTGTGTTTTCTATCGGAGAGTTAGATTGTGTTTGGACTATTTTCTGTTATGTGTGATGTTTGCGACGTATTAAATTACAGCTGCAGGTTTGCAGTAGCCCGAGTGAACGCCTGACCAGGCGGTCTTGTTTATGTAATTTCTTCCTCCGATATCAAAACCTCCGTCTCGGTATTGATTTCCTTTGTTTTCGGTTCATGAATTATTAATGATTTGAGAAGCGTATAATTATTGTATACAAGCGTCAAAAAGATCGCAAGCCTGACGTGACGCGATGCAATGTTGCATACTTTTGTATTTCAATGTATGTTTTAAAAAAACCCTGATATTTCTGCTGATATCTTACGCCTTATACAGTTCCAGCAATAACGCGTGTTTTGAAAGCAACGACAAGGATGCATGTACGCTACTACAGGGATATAAAATAGAATCCGCCCGCTCATTCATACATATTATTTCAAAAAATGATAAAAACAGCAACACGTCAATTTCTAACTTAAGTATATGTACGTAATTATTTATGTTTATTTTCATGATTAATCTAACACTGCCGAGTGCCGAAGTCAACACAAAAGTTGACTCGAGTGGGATTTGAACTCGCACATTTTGGATTCCGATCCGCCGCTCTGGAGACGAGTTTTATCCATTTAAGTGCATGAGATATTCTCGTGACAACTTAACGCAAGTTAACGATTTATCCGCGAGGAGTTCAAATCCCGCTTGAGTCAACTTTTGTGTTGAGTTTGGCAGTGTTAGATTAATCTTCATCGTTCTCTGAGGATGATTCTGTTATATTTATGTTTCCATTTTCTCCGTTTTCAATGCAAGGGGTGTCTCATCACTTTGTTTTCCAGTCTTTATCGAATACGCATATCTTTTCTACATTTTGCGTTGATTTTAGTTTTAATTAACTTCCACACTTTATCCTCTTCTTGTTTTGATTTCGGTATAAATTTGGAAAAAACCAACACTGGAAAATAAAATGAAATAGGTACAGGTATAATTAGTTTTTTATGTGATGGAACAGTCAAAAATGCTCGTGAAAAACGGTCCAAACCGGATTTTTCCTCATTGATTTCAAATCGTATTACCTCTTAAGGAATTGAGCTTGTAGTTATCCAGAGCATCTTTACCGAACTGGCGTTGAGGTAATTACTTGCTCTTGCATCGACGTTGAACTTTCACTGCACAAACTTTCAAAAACTTCTAAATCAATTGTGTGAATCTTATTTTCATTTATACTTTCTTCAAAGTTAACGGGTAAGACTTGGGAAACAGTTATTTCTTCACACTCTGAGTTGTTAACCTGTAGCTGTAATAGAAAGTACAAAAAGAAAATCCTTCTATGTAGAGTAATAAAATGAATCATCTCCAATCTACCGCTATAACCCAAACTACTGGGAGCCTAATTATCCGGATTGCAATTGAGAGCTCACGCAATCGCAATATTGATAATTTTCGTCGTTTAATTCGTTTAAACACCAGATCTATTTGTTTCATAAACTAGAAGTTACTATCGCAAGTGAAGTGCTGCCTCCGAGATCAGCACGGATATTTTACAATTGTAAAAACAAACCCTTGATTTATATCGTCATGAACTGCAGGCACAAATGTAAGGGAGAGTAGCCCACAGACTTCTTTTTCACATGCTTGATCGTGGTGTCGGTTTTGACTTTGCATACTTTGCTTAAAAATACCTCAAATGCTTCGAATAGCCAAGATGTACGAATGCTCTCAGCCCTCGAGAATTACAGAGCCTATAGAGCGTCACGGCGGCCATATTGGTGTACCAAAACAATGAAATGGCGGCCATATTGGTGTACGGTATGGGAATTAGCTCTTTCTTATTCAAATATTTCGTATTGTTTCACCACCCCAATGGGCCACCGATCACGTGAGTGAAAACCCTCTATATATAGTTCAGAAACACAATGCATAAATGCTTTAATATTTTAATTTATTCATTATGAATAACATAACTGATAAATATAAATCTTAATTCATAATCGTAATTTGAGTTCGTTGAACTGAAATGTAAATGTAGCACACTAACATAACTTACAGTAAACAATAACACAACTTTACTGAGTAAGACAAGTGATAAAATATAAATCGTAATTTCACAATCGTAATTTGAGTTCGTTGAACTGAAATATAAATATGGCACACTAAGATAATTTACAATAAACATTAAGTAAACACAACATTACTGAGTAAGACAAGTGATAAAATATAAATCGTAATTTCACAATCGTAATTTGAGTTCGTTGAACTGAAATATAAATGTGACGCACTAACATAAATTACACTAAACATAACATAACACAACTCTATTTTTCATTTAATTTAAACACATTTAAGTCGAGCGTCTAAAAGTTTCAGTGACATTTTTCAACGGTGAGCATTTTTTTGGTTACGAGATCAAATGAGACGTTTATTGTCTCAAGAGCTAATAATGCTTCAATTATTTCCTCTTTGGATTTCATTAAATCGATGTTGTTCCCATAAAGACTTAGTAATGTTTTGAGCATTAAGTGATAGACTGAAAGGTGATACTGCTCTTTGGAGTTGGCGCTATTTTCCACTACCAGTTTTAGGCTCCACTGAGATGAGCACTTAGTAGTTTTTTGAGTTATTTTGCAATTTTCATTCGTACAGTAAGCAAGTGTACCAGCGGGAAATATGTTGACTGTGCGATTACATAAATAGCATGCATAACTCTTCACGACTGTATGTACTTCAACTATATCTGCTTGAATTTCTTTCACGTTCGTCAGGTTAATATCATTGACAATTGGCAGTGCTTCCTGAAAGTTGGAAATTTCCTGGATTACACAACGTTCTTCATCTTTTGGGGAGTTCAATAGCAAATCTTCACCACTCTTCTTTAGGCGGAATTTATTGAACTGATAGGTTTTCCCTTGTTCAACAATATCTACATAGTTTTCCCAGAATATCACGTTTATATGACCTGAAGGATCTACTATGCAACATTCTTGTCGTCGTAGTGGTCCAGATGCAATAACAAATCTTTTTGTTGAAGTGAAATGCAAAACCTTCCCCTTAATTGTGACAAGTTGGCTGGACGTAACTTGGGTAAGTTGAGATATGGGCATGATTGTATCTTCATCTTTGTACTTAAAACCCAGATCTGTGTTACCAATCAAAGGGATAACTTCTGTATATTTTGATATTTGCACATCTTGCCTGTTAAATTTGTTACTTATTTTGTATTTTTTTATCTTAACAGGACTTTTCTGTTGTGCCAGAGTGTCGAAGGTCGTTTTCTTATCTATTGCAAAACATACTGCTCTGGTGATTCCTGTCTTGGTTTGTAAGTCACAGTTGAAGTATTTGCAGTAGTGGTGTATAAAATAAGATTTTATTTTATGTGTTGGGGACTGGCACTAGTTTTTAACCAATCAGATTGCAGTATTTTTTTCATTAGCCAATCAGCATCGAGCAGGTATAAAATTAGCATAATTTTGGCCGGGGGGTGTTCGAGAGTGGGTGTTGGCTCATCTCATTAGCATATTGTTTTTTAGGAGGGGTGTGGGGTGTTTTTTTGGGGGGTGGGGTGTGTGTTTTTTTTGGGGGGTGGTGCGAGGAGGTGTGTTGTATGGTTGTGTGTGTGTGTGTGTTTTCTTGTGGTTTATTGTTCTGCGTGCGTGCGTGTGTTGTCTGCTTGTATCGTGATCATCTTTGCAGCATTCAAACACAATAATAACCGATGATATCATTGTGGTTGACTGCTAAAAGGATGTCCTTTCTTTGTTTTTACGTAGTAAAGGATGCTTGAGTTTCTTGTTCACATCATCATGTTTATAGTGCTGGAATGTGGGCTGTGACGGTGAAACGTTTCAGACTACATTTCAACAATAAAACACAACTTGTTTCTTCTTCGTTTCACGCAAACGTCGTGTTTCTTCGCGAAGAGTTCATGCGACGAGAAGAAGAGAGACGGGAGCACCGGATGTAACGCTGTCGAGAGCCAAGTTGAAGTGATTGTGAATTCTTATACGTATGATTATTTAGTAATATTATTTTTTAAATTAGAATAAAAAAACATAGAAAAAAAAAATTTGTGAAAACAATGTTTATTAATAGTAAAAATACATTTTTTAATTTTTTTTTATCACCAGTCAAAATGCCACCAGGGCGCGCCACCTTTCTGAAAATGCTTTTTTTTAAATTTTGACCACCAACCGCCTTTTTGACTTTTAGTTTTTCTTCTAGAATATTTTATTTGATTAATTATTTTTTTTCTTTTTATATTTTTTCTTTTTGTTTGTTTATTCTTTAGAGCCATGTTGAACAAAGCGTCGTTTCCGTTTTTGATTAATTATTCTAAAATAATTAAGAGAACCAATCGTTATTAAATTTACGCATGTTGAACAGTCCACCTTTCTGACGCATTTTTCTAGTTTTTATACCAGTACAACATATTTTCCTCCTCCTTTTCTTATTTTTTTTTGTTTTATAGCGCATTGTAATTCGGGTAATAACAAGACGTGGGAAAAAAAAATGCCTTACCGATTCGTACCCGTATACAAGTATTATGGTGCTCTAGTGATGATGCTCGACGAAGTAATACCCTTATTAATATGCGGTAGTGAGCAACAACTACGTGTTAAAGGAGTAAGGGTGAGTGAGCCGCTTTCAAATAGCGACGACGAGTCACGTAAAGTTCTTCTACCTATATATACCGATGAGGAATGTACCATCCCTTATGAGCATCGTTATTGGGGTGTAGATGTTAAACGATTTGAAGAAATTAAAGACACACAATCTATTACGAAGTGGAATACGCAAATTCTTTCTTATATGAAAGCTTTTGAGGAAAGCAATGAAAATTGGTCGAAGTGACTCTGTTCGTGTATACGTGGTGAATGAAAATTGTTCGAAGTTACACGCCTCGTCGATAAAAAACTATTATAAATGGTGTATACGTTGTCCTCTTCATTGTTGTATTATAAGAAAACATTCCATGTGTTTACGATCTCTACCGAGAATTAATAATAAACCCTTGACAATTTTCTGTAGAAAACTATTTAACGAGAACATATATTCTTCGTATAACAAAAAAAAAAAAAAAGAATTTTCAACCTGAACAGCTTAAGCAAGGCGACTTAGAGAAGAGGTTGAATGAATTGCTGAGCAGTCTTTCTACACGAATTTACATGACAGAATATCGTATGGCAAAGTGTAATTCTATCACCAATGCTGATTCTAATCTCCTAATGGAATATTTAATTAGTTTTCAATCTGACATAATTCCGATGCTGAGGATTCTCCCCCACATCTATACGTTTCTACCCACGAACGAAGAAAGAGATCTTCGAGAAATAGCGATGGTAATGATGAAAGCGTGTCAGTGGATAGATGATCCAGCACCAACACAATGGAAAGAACGTTATTTTTTGATTAGGAAATGTTTGTCGTCGGTGAAGACATGTAGCGTTAAATTTAAGGAACAACAATTATTCGATTTTTGCAATTATAAGGGATATGTACGTAACGTAATTTATATATCGAATTGGAACGATCTTAAACAATTTAACTTCTGATCGTGTAATTGTTAATTCATTTTTTTTTGTGTGTAATTATGTTAATTAAATAAAAAAATTTGAAATTGAAGTGATGTGTTATTTATTTAAGGAGGAGGAGCACGGATGTGCAACCTCGAAGATTTAAGAATGCAGCAAGATAAACAAGACAAGCTTAGAAACGTTGTTGAAACGATTGTGGGTGACGAAACGGCGATTATTAACAAAGAGTTAGTATCAAGCATTGACAAAAGGTTGATAGATATTGGCGAACCTCCCGAGAAGTGGAACGTCGTTTCGTTTTATAGCAGGAAAGGTGAAGAACTAGATATTTGCAAAATTTTAGAGAATGAAGAAGAGCTAAAAATAACAACAGTACCTCCGCTAATTTTACAGATTCTTAAAGAAGAGACGGCGATAGCTAACGCTACGTTAAAAACACGTGTGGATAGTAAGTGCGTCGAACACGGGATTGATATTGTGGCATTGAACTTTCAGGTGGAACACATTTCGGTGGGGTGTCTCTCTCGTTAGACGATGAACAGACATCTGAACTTAATGGATGAACTTGTTGTGTATATGCTGATAAAAAAACGTATAACGAACATGTTTCTATTTTTCGTTTGTGAAAAACTTTTCTTTCTAGCCTTTTATTATTTTTTTCTTTGTGATAATTATCTTGATAGAAATGTATTTTTAGTTGGGTTTGCGGAGATTTTTTATTTGTTAATGGTATTGGGTTCGTTGCAATAAAAGATTAGAAAATCTCATTTTGTTGCTTTATTGCTAGAGAGATGTCAGAGGGTACGGACGGTTGTGCGACGTTGCTTCTTGACAAATTGATATGTGAAACGGCGGAATTTTTTGTTCAGAAGCTACGGGAGAATAACTTCGAAGGAGACGCTTATTTACATACTGCTGTGTGGTTGCATATTGACGCGATATTGCGCGAAAGAGAGAAAGTGCGTGAAAAAATTCATAAAGACTATTTGAAGGACTTACGAAGAAATATATTGTTAAAGCAAATTCTTGATGGAGAATGACGTGTCGTCAGTCTCAAGAGGACTTAGTAAACGAAAGTTTATTGAATTTGATGATATATATCCTATGTTAAAAGAATGTTGCGCGACTTATCTTAAAGTCGTTGATGTATTAAATGATTATTTTCATTATATGGAAGACGTTATTTTTTTTGACGCTGTTAATTTATCTTATAATTCAGAAATACCACGAATGGAATATATATATTATTGGACACTAGTTGATAAATTTAGAAATACTTGTGATTAT
Organism: Corallium rubrum; assembly: GCA_964035015.1. Taxonomy (NCBI): domain Eukaryota; kingdom Metazoa; phylum Cnidaria; class Anthozoa; order Scleralcyonacea; family Coralliidae; genus Corallium; species Corallium rubrum. The sequence goes on along the minus strand of CAXIUP010000159.1, from coordinate 48,446 downwards.
ATGAACTATGTAAACACACAGCACATGACACCGCAGAAGATATGGAAAAAAAAAAAGGGGGGGTTATTACAAAAATGCATTGTGATGTAATCAAAGAATTAAAATAAACGTAATCGAAACCGGGGTTGAAATTGATGATTGACATTCGAAACCGGAAAAGGGTGATTTATTTATTCAACATAATTACCCTTTGAATATGATTGACATTCGAAACCGGAAAAGGGATAATTTATTTCATTCAACATTTCCTTTTCGAAACCGGAAAAAAAAGGGGTTATTTATTTATTCATAGAAAAAAAATGAGAACTGGGAAATTTTTTTTTGTATTTAATTTATTCTGGGTGAAAAAATACGGTGAAATTTGTAATTCTTTGGAGGGAAAAAAAAAATATATACGACGGGAAGGGAAAAATTAATGTATTCCTTCCTAGAATTTTTTTTAGTATTCGAAAGGGTAATGGAGAGGAAGGAGTATGAGAAATCTAGTTATGATAATAATTATTCAGATACAGACGATGATGAATTCATTGCAAATGATTACCATCCAGCAGACTCTGCAGATATAACGTGTGTGGAAGATAGCGAAGAATTTAAAAGGGTATTTTCTTCGCTTATAAAACGTCTGAATAAAAGAAAAGATAAGATAAGAGCAGCCTGATGATGGATGAGCATCACATTATCAGAAGAAAATATATCCCCCTCAAACAAATATATCCCGAGTTGAGGGAGTGTTACACCACATATTTGAAAGTTATTAGTGTGAGAGAAGATTTTTTTAAAACGGGTGAAGCTGTGGTTTATTTTAACGTGGTTAATTTATCAAGTCAAGTTAAGAAAAGAATGAAGTACGTTCATTATTGGACAACAGTGGTTAATCCCGGCTTGATTTTTGACTTAAAACTACATGTAAACAGATATACGACACAGGAAATGTGGAAAGATCCAGAACAACAAACATGCACTTGTATATTAGTGTGAGAACAAACGTTTGTTTGTTTTGATGTGTAGACCATCCAAGTGTTGGGTCGTGTTTGTTTTTGTCGCGTAGTAACGATAAGTGTCGGAACGTGATCTAGAAAACCAGAAAAAATAAACACTTAAGATTTGTTTGTTTTGTTACGTTGGGGAAAAAAATTTAGAACATAAAACTCGGTGACGACGTCGAAATAATCTAGAACACTGAGCAAGTACGATGATGGATGACTATTACTACAATGTAACAACGATGAAGAACGACGTGGTCGTTGAAGACTGGGTGGTCGATAACGAGTGGTGGGTGCAGAAAATAAGCTGGATGAGAGCGAACGGCGAGCAGCGATATCTGGTGAAAAAGTCCCGCGAAGCCAAAAACTTCAAAGAGATTTATTTCCTGAGGGAGGAGGTGTACGAAGAGAAGAAACCCCAGCAGGACTATAATAATCGGGAGAGCATTGCGCCACGTTGATGAAAGACAAGATTTGAACACTGCTTAAAAGAAACATTTTTTTTATTTGAACTAAAGTATTGTTAAGAACTATCGTTAAAAACTATAAGAAACTATCGTGAACTAAAGTATAACAACTATCGTGAAACATTTTTTTTTAGTAGTTGTAGTTACATGTGAGAAATAAATATTTGTTCGTCTTCATCCATTTTTTCAAAATGTTATTTCTTTATCTTTAATTTTGCAAGAAACGTGTTCAGAACAACATTCTGGGGGTGGTGGTTTTGGTTTAAAGTACTCTCGAGTTTCGGGATGTACATTGTACACGATGTTTGCAAATTCGTCGGCGCTGATTGTACTGTCCCACACATCGCACCATAATAACGACGCCTCGAATTCCGTGATAAGATTTTCGACGTGGGTTAACAAAGTATACTTTTCGTAACGCTGGTTTTTTTGCTCTGGCGAATCGCCCAATATACCATATCCGTAAGAATCGACATAAAAATCGAGATTATGTTGATATCGTAATTTGTCTAACAACGATCTATAGAAAGGCAGTTTAGCGTTCTTAAATGCCCCCATCGTTGCTTTTTGCTTGCTTAAAAAACTCCACCACGCGTTACCCACTATTGAACGGTACGCAATAGACGTGTGTCTCTCCTCATTAATAGTAGTAGTGCGTCGGCTAGCCATTTTGTTTGTTTTGTTTGAAATCTCGCGTTTGCGGGTTTTCTTATATTGTTAAGAAAAAAATTTGCATTTTGAAAAAAATATTAAAGAAAAATTAAAAGATTTGATTCAAAACGATGTCGAAACGCGATCATACCGGACGTGTGAAAATGAACAGCGTTGAAACTGATCGTGCAACTACCGCCATATCCCTAAAAATGTTGCTTTGCATAATACCGGAAATGAGACGTTTTTCATCGCGTTATATGGGGATGTTGTACTGGTTGTGCGGTGTGTTAGATCACTACGAGGGAAATTATATATCGGGAATTAAGAGAAGATCGGCGCGTGAAGAAGAAGAAGATTGTGATGACATAGACTATTTATTTCATAGCGCTGCATACTTGTACAAGGATACGGATAGGGATTATGTTATTCTAGAAAATGGATGGGAATATTTATTACCCAAGGTCGCTGGTCGTGAATGGTGCGTGTATCGAACATTGAGAGACGGTGTGATGTTGAAGCGACATCGTGGGTGCAATGTTAATTTTTATTCTAGACATTCTTATTTCATGCATATTTCTTTCGACGTGGAGGAAGAAGTGTTAACTCAACACTCCCCAGGATGTTTGAAAGCGTTGTATCAGCATAAATTATATTGTGTAAATAGTGTGACGGACGAAGTACTCTACCCGTTAAATGACTCACTACGGGAATTCTTACTCACGATTAATTTAAAGTATAACGAAAGAATTTTCATGGTGACGTATTATTTATTTACTATTGCACCTGATATTTTTATGAGTGTGTTTTTATCCTACGCTAGTTTTGATGTCGACTTGTTATATACGTTAGTGATAATTTTTCTATTTTATTGTGAAGATCATAATCCCTCGCGCGTGTTATTGACTGAAAGAAAAACAGAGTATTCAATTGCGACGATAACAACGTTTATTGAGAAAAATTTAGAATGGGAATTGGATAAAATTGATGGTGATGGGGAAAATTATTTTTATTGTAATTATATGTATAGAACACGTGAAATTTGCATGTATAAAAATTGTAAAAAAAAGTGCGCAACTCATTTAGATAAATTAAAAGACTCTGTCTACGTTTTTAAAAAAAAAGCGAGAAATTATAGAAAATATTCTCGCGATTATGTACATACAGTATTGAATGATTGGCGGAGTTATGGATATGTTGATTTAAGAACAAAAAAGTTATCCTCTACCATTCATATACGTACTGTGGACTCAAGTTATTGTAAAACACGATATATAAATTATATATTACCCAATGATCAAAACATTATCACTCAGCTTAGTGAACAGTAGTTTTTTTTTAATTAGAATAATTTAAATATCTGTAAAGAAAAAAAAATAAAAGAATTCTAATGAAACTGTTTGTTAATATCGATATTCTCCGTAAAATTAATACGGGTGAAATTTATGCAAAGCCGATTCAGTCTGAGCAATTATACCTGTTAATTAATTCGTCATATGATTTTAAAATAATTGGTTTGGAAAAAGATTATTTTAGAAAAGGTTGTGATAAAGTTATTTTTGAACCCGTGGGCGTACCGACTCTTCCGCATAAATATTATTGGGGGTTGAGTAGATCGCATGATTTTACAAATGAACTCAATGAATATATAAAAAATCATTATTTTATACGCTAATTAATTAATTAAATATTATAAAAAGCAGAGCAAAGATTTTATCATTATCATTAATACCATCAGGAACTCAGGAGACGAGGTCCAAACAAACAATCGCCAAAATTTTCTTTCTAATCACGAACGGTATGGAATTATATTTAAAACAATATGTGAGTAACGAGCGCGTACTTCAAAAGTACGCGGATTTAACGCAAAAAGTGGTGGCTCTTCAAAAGAAGAATAATAAAGCGATTTTAGCGAAAGTATTTCCGACGAGTAAAGCGTGTGTAAAATTTACCATGCAGTCGATGATGGAAGTGGAGATGGATTCGATCCCCCAGTTGGTTAACGTTATACAACAAGCTAATGGTCACTTTAATTGGAGTGAACATGTTCTTATTGTGATTTCGACCTACCGAAATTACAAAAATGACGAGATTCGTCTGGTGCTGCGTAGCAGCGGGTTTGGAACCGGCGAATTAGTTTTGCAAAAAAAAGTACAGATCGTTCCCGAAGAAGATTTAGTATTTGATGATGATGGTAATGAAACACCAGTGGTTATTGAGGGTGCATCAGAAGAAGAAGAAACCGTGTCGTGGGAAGACGAATGGGGGAGTTTTTCTTTTAAGAAAAACGATTCGCTAGCAGAGATCGCTACACAGTTGAGCCGTTTTCATCACGACGTGTGCGGGAATGCTGGTGGGAAAAAAAGAAAGGCTCCTGCTGCTACTAATAAATCAACAAGCACAACAGCAACATCAAAGAAGAAGAAAAACGAAGAACAAATCATAGCATGTGAGTCGAAGAATGAACCGTGTGTAATTCCCATAAATATGTTTGCCACCGCTGAATTAATTTATTTTTGCACAATCGACAAAAGCCTAAGCGTAGAAGATTGTATTTGTAAATATAATGATGAGATGAATGAGGGTTTAAAAGCAGCTGATAAAGTAGATTTTGTCAGTCTTATAAACACAGAGGGTTTTGAACAGATCAGACGTATGGTTGAACAATTACGTTAAATATTTTTTTATAATTTATTCTTTCAGAAAGAGATGGTGAAAAAAAAAAAAAAGACTGTATTTACTGAAGATTTCATTAAAAAAGCATCGCGACTTCTAAAAGGAGAAACGTTAGAATTGGAACAATTAGAAAAATATAAACAACATAAACTGGCTAGAAAAAAATATAGACGTTTAAATATATATGTGAGTGAAAAGAATGAACAGTGGGAAATTGATTTAGCAGAAAATAAAGATTTGGCGAGATTTAATCGTCAATTTCGTTATTGGCTTGTGTGTATTGATGTCTATTCGCGTTACGTGTGGGTGGAATTTTTAAAGAAAAAAACGGCAAAAAATACAGCGGAAAAAATGGAAAAAATTTTAAAAAAGGATGGTGTTCCTAAGAAAATTCAATGTGACGAAGGATCAGAATTTCAAATAATTCGTAAAACTTTGAGTAAAAAATATGGTTTTGAAGTTTTTCACACGTTCAATCGAGAAATTAAAGCCTCTCACGTCGAAAGAGTAATTCAAACTTTAAAAACAATGGTTCGCCGTGTTTTAACGTTGACGGGTAGTTTTGATTATTATTCTTATTTTCGCATAATTCTCGAAAGATATAATAATTCACCGCATAAAAGTTTGGGTGGCGCCACACCCCACGAGCTTTATCGTGAGAATAAAAAACAAAAAAAAATTAAAAATATATTATTACGTAAGATGATCTCGCCCGTCACTTTTACTAAAAACGTGTTGAAAGAAGGAACGCTTGTGCGAATAGCGCGTGGAAAAACGAATATTTTTGAGAAAAGCAGTCTACGCCGCTGGACGAACGAAAAATTTAAAATCAGAAAAGTATTTGTAACGGATCCCGTGACGTATGAATTGGTGGATTTAAACGGTGAAAAAATCACGGGGATATTTTATCGCGAAGAATTACAAACAATATGAATTTGCAAATTTTAAGCAATACTGTTGCAGAAGATGGAGAGGTTAATTATACGAATCAATTTGAAATGAAATTAGCCGAACCGATCGACGCAATAAATCACGATGCGTTTTTTGAATTAACAGAAATTTCTTACCCGGGAACGACGAAAAATATCGCTGATGATTCTTGTTGGTTTAATTTTAAAATTGAGTTTTTTGATTGGAAATATAGTAAAGCAGATGATAGATACGTGAGCAGCAAAATGACCGTGACTAGCGATAATTTCATCATTCCAGAGGGGTGCTATATTTTAGAAAATTTATTGCGGTATTTAAATAACGCTTTAAATGAATACGATGTAGCATTTATGTTAACATCGGGTGGTAAAGTAAAAATAACCGCAAATGTAGGGTGCGAATATTGGGTCAATCAAGAAAACACTACAATCACTGTCAACGGAAAACCAGCAACATATGATGGGAAAGATGCTGATTATTATCATATGTCAACTACGTCATTAAAGGGTACAAATGCGATATTTATTATTTATCTTACATTGAAAATTTCTAAAAAATTAGCTTTTATGCTAGGGTTTGCGGATGAAATTTTTTCATTTAAACAAAGAAAAGGTACACTTTATGATACAACATACACGGCTGTAGCAGATCATTTACCTGACATATCTGATGGATTAGATAAAATGTTTATTTATTGCGATGAACTTGAAAGAAGTTTTATTGGTGATTCATCTACTGAACTTATTTCTACAATACCGATTCGTTGGAGCAAACAAGGAAAAGCGAATGGCGAGCTAATTAGTTACACTCCATCTGTACCGGTTAGAAGAAAATTTAAAAAAGCGTTTATTTCTTCGTTACATATTGCGTTAAAAGATGCTGTAGGTGTTAAAGTACCTTTTGATTCGGGAACTGTTAGCATCGAAGGTGTAGTTCATTATGCTTAAATTCCATCTTAAAGCGAAAGAAAATAGGTTGGAAATGGTTAGCAAAGAAATTTCATTTCCTTTTTCGTCTTTTTCATATGCTGATAAGAACGTATTATGGAATTTAAATTCTATAGAATGTAAAAATACTTGTGGAAATTTTCGTTTATTATTTCGCAGAAAATTAGATTTTTCTAATATTCAGACCAATAATGATTCTAAAAAAATTGAAAATTTAACATATACGAATAATTATTATTTGGGGATATCATCTCCAGCTGATCAGCACATCTTATTGTCTAAACGTTTATTATTATTTCATGATGAAAAAAACCCTAAAATTTCGGAAGTTAAAAAAAAACTACCGTTTATGTTATTATCAAACACTATGGAAAAAAAAGTCCAATTTTTTATTGTATATGAAAAAGATAGTGATAAAAGAATGCGTGATGAAGAAATTTCGGTCACTTTGAATTTGTTTGAAGAGAAGGCGTAAAGAGAAAAAATGAATACAAAGAAGAAAACATCACAATTAGATGAAAAAGACTATTTGGAATTATTATATGGAAGAAGAAATGGCGGGGGATATAATCGAAATTATTTTGTAATCAAACAAGAAACAAAACAAACTAAAGGAGAAATTTTACTCAATGGGCGCGTGGGGCTACCCCCTAATATGGATGAACAACATGAAAAAAATTATGTAAAACCTGCAAAAAAAAGAAAAAAAGATACATTACATCCTGAACTTTTACGTATTTTAAATAGATAAAAAAAAATAAAAAAATGTTAAAAAATTAAAAAAAAATATTTAATTTGAAAATTATAAATACCGTGTGTTGTTTTGTAAAAAAATCATTTCGTTTGGTTTTTTATTGCTGGTAGTATGGCGCGCAATAGAAAAAAAATAAAAAGACGAAGAAAACCAAAAAGAAAACAACAAAAAGGCCGGGGCTTTGGGGCGGGTATGGCACTTGGTATGTTTTTGCCGAAGTTATTGGACACGACAAAGGGAATTCTTAAAGTTAACATTTAAAAAAAAAATGTCTACCCACGATGGTCATGAACAAGAAGTCGATCAACACGAGACATTATTTTCAAAACCTTTACAGTTATTTAAACCAACACCTTTTAACGATCTTTTTACGGAAAATCGTACTGATGTGATACATCCTGTTCCCAATACGCCTTTTGCAGATGCGTACACATTTAAACGACAGGGAAATAATGTGGGGTTAATAAAAACAAGTGGTGCAAGAATGCATGCAAAAATATCACTACGAGACGGTGGTGCTGCTCTTCAGGCAAACGCTAATTTTACACCGCCCGGCTTTCCTTTGCGTACTATGTGGCGCTCTGCAGAATTGAAGATTAATGAATGTTTAATCACACCTGCTTCTAATTTTAATTTCCTAGCTGCGTATTTGAAAATTCTTACCCGTGAAACGCCTAAAATGTATAAAGATTCACCACAAATAAATTGCGGTTATTTTGATACCCATGGACAGATGAACACCGTTCTAGGAAATAACGTGGGGAGTGTGAATAGACGTAATCTTACAAACAATATAGATGGAGTACAACTTATTGATAAAATTGATCTTCCGTGTTTCAGCGAATTGGGCGGTGAAGTTTTTATACCGTCAGCTTTTAAACTGGAATTAAAATATGTAAGAGCGCCCTATACACTCCTTTTCATGGGTGGGAATCACGCTGGATGCAGCTTTTGCTGTTATGAGAATGTCATTAGAAGAATTTCATATACGTGTGCCTGTTTACAAGCCCAAAGACCAGTTGAGTAGCGCTTTAAATACAGCGTTTGTCACTGATTCGCAAGAAGCGCGATATTATTCGACAACATTCCGCACGGTGACGTCGTCAATAGCTGCTGTTCGAAGATCGCATATAGAAAACGATGTGTTTAATGGATCATGTCCTGTTCGTTTATTTATCGTGTATCTGAGACGTAACAATTTTGCTGGTACTATGGGTACGAATGTGTTTAATTTCGCATGGGAGAATTATTCAAATGTAAACGTCACAGTAAATAGCGTGTCTATTGGAACGATAGAAAATTCAGTTGAAGCATACGAGCAATTACGCAATGTTCTTAATAGAGATCATTCTGAAATGCCGATGACTTACAATCAATTTATAAATGGATATGCGGTTTTAGCTTTCGATTTAACTACAAATTCCGACACACATTTGAAAGTGCTACCGAATCGACCCAGCGGTGTTGTTAACGTTCACATGAATTTCTCAGCCGATACGAATGCGGGAAACATTTTCTACATTGGCGAATTTCGTAATGAAATAAAAGTCGGAATGAAAACACCAGCGCGTTTGTTATATGATGTATAAATTTATGAGATATAAAAAAACATACTCATTCCGTTTTTAATTCTCACCATGGAAAAAACTAACGGGAATTCAAAAAAAAAAAAAATAATTAAAACTATACAACCAGGAAATATAATTGATAAAAAAATACATTTAAATAAAGAACATATTATAGTTCATCCAGTAGCGTCGAAATTTGCTTGAAAAATGGATGTAAAAAAGAAAGAAAAAGAAGAAGAAAAAAGAAAAAAAAAAGAAGAAGAAGAAGAAGAAGAAGAAGAAGAAGAAGAAGAAGAAGAAGAAGAAGAAGAACAAGAAGAAGAAGAAGAAGAAGAAGAAGAAGAAGAAGAAGAAAATGAAAAAAAAAAAAAAAGAAAAAAATAGAAAAACACGAATCATCTGGTTTTTCAGAAAATGAGTTGATGTCTGAAAGTGATGACGATGATGATGATGATAATGATGATGATGATGATGATGATGATGATGATGATGATGATGATGATGATGATGATGATGATGATGATGATGATGATGATGATGTGATGATGAAAATGAGACGGGGTGTTAAAATCATTAATATTATACCATCAGCTGTTGAAAAAAAAAAATAAAAAAAAAAAAAAAAATTCATCCCTTCGGTTAGAGAATTTTTTAAAGTAAATATGATTAAAAAACATAAATTATACGATGAAAATTTAAAAAAAAAGATATTACTTTTAGCCAAAAATATTGTGGAAAAAAGAATTCCGATAAAATGCAGCGACGATTATTTGTATTTACTTAAAAAAATGGCATGCGGAAAAATTAATTCAAATGATCTTAAGATCATGTTATGCGAGGATCATTGTCTTAGCCTTGTATTTGAAAGAGCGGTTAAATTTTTAAGTAAATTTGAAAAAGAAAATGAATAAATTACAATTAGTTGATGCTGTTAAATTGAACGAGATGTTTGAATATTTAAAAAACGATCATGAAAATAAGAAACTACTTCAAGGAATAAAAAAACAAGATGAATTTCAGTTGGAAGAAAAAAAGGAAGCGATGGAAAACGCTGTTAGACAAAACAAACACCCCGGTGAAAGCGTAGTGAGTTTTTTAAAACAAAAAAATGCTCTCAAACGTAAAGCCGACAATTTAACGGCTATTGGAGGGGATGGTGATGAAACAAAAAAAGAAAAAACCGACAAGGAAGAAAGTCAAGAAACAAAAACACCTAGTGAAAGAAAAATAATAGAATTTTTAAATAAAAAAGGACTGAAAAGCAACACTCTTCAAATGGGTAATAAAAGCATTAATCGTGCAGATTTAATATATGATTTATCACACAACGCGAGTAAACAGTTTATGTTAAACATTAATGAACGAAGAGTTGCTTTAAAATACTTAAAAAAAAAAAAAAGATATGCCTGCTAGCATCATTAAAAATACTGTATTGAGAAAACACTACACTACAAAACAATACGAATCCGGCGATACAACGGACGGTGATACAAGCTCAGCAGGAGGAGCAGGAGGGGTAGGAAGTTCATCAGCAGACGACATTCTCGATCTTATACCAGAAAAAAAAAAAAAAAATTTTTTACCCAGCTGATACCAATCTGGCATTTATTAAAGCACGTAAAAAAGCTCGTGGTAGACTATCTGATTAGAAAAAAAATGAGGGATGGAAAAAAAATGTAAATTCGTATGTTTTTTAAAACGTTTTCTGTACACTAACGAAATTGAAAAGCTAGCGTCTGAAAATGTTATATTAAAAAAATATTTTTTGGGTGCTTTTCCAGCAGACGTATTGCCTAAAAATATAACAAAAAATTGTTGTTGGATATGGAATACGGATGAAAGTGACGCCGATGGTCGCCATTGGGTAGCTATTTGGTTGAGCGGGGGTAAAATGTATTTTTTCGATAGTTTTGCAAAGTCAGTCGATTTTTATCGTCGCGATTATTGGGTGAAATATGCAAAAAAACAACAAAAGAAATTTATTTACGTACAGAAACGTCAATTACAATCAAAAATAACGTATACTTGTGGTTATTGGAGTTTATTATATTTATACGTAAAATGTAAAAACATAGAAAATGCTCACCACTGGTGGAAATGGAAAAACAATAAAATCAAAATAAAAAACGAAATAAATTTAAAAAAAAAGATAGATTTTAAATTTGGTAGTGTAGTCGATAAATTAATAATTAAAAAATGTAAAAGTAAAAAAGAAAGTCAACAATGTTGTCGTAATTTTATGGAATCTTTTATTAAATAATTTTTTTACATTAAATTACGCTACCAAGCAGACTCGCTATAGCTACCAACCCCCCAAAACCTCCTCTTTGTCTTTTTTTCAAAACACCTCCTCTTTGTCTTTTTTTCAATCCATTTCCTCTTTGTCTTTTTTTCAAACCATTTCCTCTTTGTCTTTTTTTCAATCCCTCACCTCTTTGTATCATAGCGTGATTGGGGTAATTGAAGTAGTTGCCGCGCAACCCGGGAGCGTAAACAGTTGAACCCCCTTTTTGTTTAAAAAAAATTTTTTTTTTTTGTGATTTTGGCATGAATAAACTTAAAAGTCCAAAACCGCCTTTTTGCCTTTTACCCATCTTACCAGTCTGAGTTATACAGAATTTTACCAACTGTTCGTTTCCGCGGTTTAACACCACTACCCCTTTGTTTTTTTTCCCTGTGATATAAATATTTCAGTTGATTTGTTTGTCTCGCACGAAAAGCATCGTAAAAACCCCCTAATTGATGTTTTCGCCCTTTTTGCCTTTTACCCATTTTTTCCTGATGTTTTCGCCGTCGCATCTTATTTTAAAATAAACGTGAAAATTAAATCACACAACAAATATAGATTATTTTTTATTAAAAAATAAAAAAAAAATTTTTTACACGTTATAAATTAATGTATTTTCTCCAGGAAATATATTAGTGCGTACGCGAGTATTTTCATAACTATTTGCCGCGTTATCAAATAATAAATAACCATAAGGGTCTTTATTTACATCGTCTAAAATAGATGTGAATACTTCACGATTAATTTGTTTATTATCAGCTATAGTATACATATTTCTAACATCGGCTAAATTTTTAAACATTAAATGATATTGACTATTGACACGTGAGTTGCGTAATTTACCATCGCCGTACATTAAATTTTGACACACAAAAATAACACTAATATTTTTATGATGCGCGTCACGACACGCAAAGTTATTCAAATTAATTAAATTTTTTTTCGAAGAAGCAGCAACAGTCATAAGATCGTCTAAAATTACTAAAGTATTATCGTTTAAATTAGTTTGCAAATCAGTTGCTTTTGGTATTCCTTTAGTACACTCAATAAATTCAATTTCCAGATTTTTTTCTTTCCCCACGCGTTCGATCTCACTGTACAGGGGTTGATAAGACGTGTATAGAAACAAAACTTTATCGATTAAAGGTGTTATCATGACCTCGATGGATTGTAATAATTTGTAAAGCCAAAATGTTTTACCACACTGCGACGGACCGCATAATGTTAACATAAACGGGTGTTGAAAGGGTATTACAGCACCATTTAATTGAACTCTCTACAAAAAACCATAAGGAACGGTGTAAAAATTATTTTTAGCTACACGTTTGTTAAAAGTGAAAGTGAATTTTTTCTCTTCGTCAGCGGTGAAAATATGGTTGATTTTATCGCGTGTTATTTTATCTGTATATTTAATTTTAATCAGCTGCGATTTATTTTCGACGCAATTTTTTAATGATTCAAAATTTAACTGTTTTTTTATTTTTTCATTGGTTAAACTAAAACCCTTTATGTGCACAATTTCGTTATCTAAATTTGTTCGATACGAATACGATTTTGGACCTGTCGCGCAAAATTGAGTGATCCATTCATTTTTTTTTAACTCGTTTGTTAAATCGCCCAGATAATTCCCCCTCTTAACCGCTACGTCGCTAGTCTTACTCGTGTAAATTACGGAGTCGGTGTCAAAATACAAAACACGTTCGCCTAAGCTATCGATCAACTCGTACAATTTCAAGCGCGCGTAGGCTGTGACAAAACTCGCAATAACTACGTTACCGGTTCTTAACGGGGTAGTAACGACATCGGTTTTTTGATAAGTGACACGTAAGGTGTTTTCGTTAACAAAATCAGTCGAAGTTAAATCTACATTCGGATCGTTCGCTAGCCTTAATAATTCGTGGTAATCGGATAAAAAATCGACTTTTGTATTATTATCGTTTTGTGCAAATTTACCCCAAAGTGAATTTAATATATTTTTCGCTGTAGCTCGTAAACCCGGGTTATATTCTATCTTCTCTTTTTCTAATAAAATACCCTCGTTTCTATAGTAGTCAGCGATATATTTATCAACTTCGGAATCGATTAAATTTTTATCGTCGTCATAACATTCGTCGGGAAAACCGCTCGCCTCCTGTTTTATTTTTAAAAAACAATTTACAAACTCTTGAAAAATTCTTTCTTGACGCGGATAATGGTAAATTTCATAAGTTTCAATGATTCTGTAACCTTTTTCAATAGCTTTATTTACTTCTACGCTAGACCAGGTACCCGAAATACACCGTTCATCTTCGTTATGCGCGCACGGTGTTAATTGAATTTTGCTGGCGCACGCGTGACACAAAGGAAATATTAACCGGTCGTTAAGACGCACGGGTAAAACGGGAAAATACAAGTGTTGCGGTGGTAGAATACGGCATTTTACTAAACCGAATACTTCAGCTATTTTCACCCGCTCACATTCTTCTTTAATATATATCGTTGGATGACCGACGGGGAATTTGTTGGCTTTTTGAACGTAGGGGTATAAAGATGTGAAATCATCGTAATTAATTTTTTCATCCATGTTTGTGTTTTTAAATAAGCAAACAGGCGATGTTCGACCACCGTAAAGCGCATCTCTTACTTCTAACGGGAGATAAGCGCTGTAAAAAATCTTTTTTTCAATTATATTTTTTTTCGTGAATTTACATTCTTCTTGAAAATCACATTCCCATTTTTCTATTACTTTATAACCGGCTTTTTCCATGTCATGCGTGAATTTTTTTGTCGCCGCGTAAAGATGCGTAAATTTCGTATTATTTAAACGATTCGTTTCGTAGGGATAATAACATTTCACGCAACCGTGAAAATAGCAACCGTGAAATTGATAGACGGTGTTGTCGTAAAAACCGTCGACATAACGACCCAAAATTTGCTTTTCACCATCTCGCGAACATTTATACTCTAACATACCGTTTGCTTCTTCTGCGTTTATTTTATCTAACCACATTAGCGCTACAACACTTTGATTAGCACGCCCCCTATACCCGCTAGCGGGAATGATCCCGACACATTTGTCTCTTAAAAAATTCATACGAAATACTTTTAACGTCAGACTCGCTATGGTGATACATTCTGTGTCGTAAAAAGGGGTAACCCCGAAGTTTCACGCATAAACATAGCAAATTTAATGCATCCTTTTCGTAAAATATCGACGTCCGAGCTACAGTAATAATACATTTCTTCTTCAAATACATATGGTTTTTCTTTTTTTTTCAAATACCATTCTTCAAATTTAGCTTTTGTTTTCTTCTCCATATTTTCAAGATCGAAATAATCACGCGCGACAATATCCCCTACATAGGATAAATCTGTAAATTTATACGGGTGAAATCCCTTCGTTAATTCTTCAAGACCCATTGTTTCTGGAATTTTAGACAATTTCATGTGTAAAAATGAATAGCTATCGAAAAAAGTTATTTTCTTATCAGGGATTTTCAACATCATTATTTTACAACCATTCATTATAGTGTCAGGGTAAATTTTTTTTTCATTAATGAGATATTGAAAAATAAAAATTGTGTCAAATCGCCCCCCATTATGCGCTAACCAAACAGAATTTTCTTGTGCTAATAGAAACTCGCATAATTCCTTTACAGTATCACACCCTTGAAAAACAAATTCACGTTTTCCACAGCAAGGTTGAATATTATCGCTCGCGATGTGGTTTTTACTTTTTTTTTTAAACTCAATATTTTCACATTTACGACACACTTTTTGCACGACGCAATAATACGGTACCATTAATTTATTTTCATCGACGCGCGTTTCAAAATCAAAAAAAAATAAAGTAGGCTGTTCAATTTGTTTGTTTGTTTTCACGGTTTTCATATAACAAAAATGCGTTTTATCCTTATAGTCGTTGCAGTGGTAACAAAACTGCTTATTACAATCATGCTTTTTCGTATTCTTTGCAGAAAAAAAACGAAAACGCGGTACAATCTTAGCGCAAGTTTGGCAAAAAAATAAGTAACTACACGGTGTTAATTTTCCGTAATTACCCTGTTGAGGGGGAAAAACACGGTTCGATAAATGAGCTAAAAAACATTTATTATTATAAAATAAAATGTTACAATTAGAACACTCAATTTTGCAGTCGATGGTGCGATGACATTTAGATTGTTCATAGCAACGTTGGCATGTCAAATGATTATGACACACATGCGTATCTTTACGCTCATGATTTAAGTAATAATTCATGCATTTAACGCAAAATTTGCTCGGTGGTAACTTCGAAAATTTAACCATGCTTAAAACGACATCGTAATGTTTATTATTTAACCACAAACAAACAATGTCGTTGGTTAACTTAATTAAATTACCCTCTTTATCGCATCGCGAATCATACACTATATCGTTATCAAATTGATCCGAATATACTACTAAATCAACACCCTGTCGTTTAAGAAAATTCTGATAAACACCGACGTAATGTTTTTCCCCCACACAACATCCTTCAACTATACCGCATTTGTCATAAATCTCACGAACCTCATCAATAGTGTACAGTGTATCGACAGCTGTATGTGGGGATCTTTCCATTTGCACATACCGCGTGTCTTTTTTTAACCACGATAAACCCACTAATAAACTAACTGCGAAGCAACAATTTTTAATGATTTTGTTTAACCCGTCACACACTATGGAAAAAACACCCATGCGTTGATCGCGACCGTATTTTTCCACATTTTTACCACCGCCCCCCTCATCATCATCGCCGCCTCCACTGCCCAATTGCTGATATATTCTTTTTCTACCCAATTGTTTGTTTGTTTTTTTATTTTTATTATACGTGTGTGGAAAAGTTTGAATTACTACGTTTGATTCCCACCCGTCAGCGATCAACGCACGGTTGCTTTGCATCATTTTTTCAAAAATATTTAATAAAAAATTGACGTTAAAATCTTTAAGTTGAAGAACAGCAGTTGAAAAATAAGATTTTGGAGCGTGTGAGAAAATAAAACGCACGTAATCATTCTCTGAACTTGTAGACGCTCGAGCTACATTCAGCAAGTAAGTAAACACTACACGTAACGAATGAATGAAGGCGATAAAATTCATACCTGATTTTCGCGCAATCGAAACGTGTAGTGTTTTTTGAGAAAATTTAAATTTTTCATTATAAGAAGAACTTATAGTATTAGTTTTAAAATCTTCTTCAACTCTTTTTCCATCTCCTCTTTTTTTACGTTCTTCTAATAATGCCCTTAATTCACTCACATCTTCATCTGTAAACACATAAGGGTTTTTTTCAGCCATTTTTTCTTTTACTTCTAAAAAAAAAGGAAATTTTCTTCTCTCTTCTTCTTCTTTTACTTCACCATCAACGCGATCGATCACTACGTTTTCTGAATCACGTATATTTATACAATTAAATGTAAAAAAGGGTTTATCTTTAGAACACATTTCACCCATTTTTTTTATAAAACTAAAAAATTAAAAGAAATTAAAAAAAATAATATAATAAAACAACAGCGACAGGGTTTTTTTTTTAGTATTTAGTACCCAACCATGGATTACGGTCACATTCACATCGAGGTTTATTTAAAAAATAAAGAAAACGAACATACCTACATGGGATACGAAATTCTCGATAATGATGAAGAAATATTATTCTCTCCTTTTATCTTACAAGACTGTCTTAAAGAATTTCAAAATAACGAAGGAAAACAATTAATATTTATTTCAAGTTTTGAATTAACGCAACGCTTTAATGATATGCAGGAAAAAATATTACACATACCTTCAGATATATTGTATAAGATAGAATGTTTAATAAAATTTATCACAAAGAGAGAGAAAATAGAAAATAACCAGGATCTCTACATGGGAATAAGAACAATATTTTAAAAAAAAAATAAATAAAAAATGGTTAAACAAGGTGTGAATAGAGGTGGTCGAAAAATGAGTTTAATTTCGCAAAATGTACGCGCTGTTTTACAATGTCGAAGCTTCACGTTAAAAAGAAAACGATGTCGAAAAAGAACAGCTCACACGCATAAATGTTGGATTCATCTAGCAAAAGAAGATAACTTACGTGTTAAAAAATCACAGATTCCAAACGCAGGCAAAGGGTTGTACGCTTGGAAAAAACCTTTTAGACGCGATACTGCCGTCTCTACGTACACAGGTGAAAGAACCACAGTAAAACGTATGGATCGAAAATACGGTGCTAAAACAATCGCACAATATAGCTTGTGCGATGGTCCCCGTCACTGTGTCGATGCTTATAAATCAACGGATGGAGCGCCTCGATTCTGTAATGATGCAAGGGCTCGCGACATAAAAATAACGCTTGTTTTACAGGAACAACTAAACACAATAATCGATTTAAATTACATGCAACCGCGGGTATAAAACCCCATCAGGAAATTTTTGCCAACTACGGTGACGAATACTGGCCGCGCGGATACTTTAAAAAGTAATAAATTAATTATAAAACGAAAAAAAAAATGAGTAGAAACCGGAGAAACACGGGTTTTCGAGGAAAAAAAAGACAAAGAGGTGGTCGTGGTAAAAAAATTCAAAAAGTCATGAATATTATGAAAGATTTTCAAACCACCAAAAACAACATTTTAAGAAAAATAAAAAACGGGGTTGTGAAAGTGAAGAAATTTAAAAAAAACAATTTGGTGGTTTGGTGCAACCGAGTGTAGACACATTTCAACAATTTGGTGGAAGAATGGCTCCCAAAAAATATTATTTAAAATAAATTTTTTTAAAAAATATAAATAACATAATAAAATTCAAAAATAAATTATAGAGAAAAAACAAAGACGTAGTTTTTTTTTGTTGCTTCAACAAATCTTATTTTAGTTTTTTTTGCTTTCAACAAATCTTTATTTTTAAAAAAAATTATCGGAATAAATTACACGTGTTTCATACGTTACGTAAGGTAGGTGAGCTACACCGTATTTTACATTCTTTCTCGTTTTAATGAATTCTTTAAATTCAATATGTTGAAGTAAAATTAAATCGTCGTCTCGAGATAAATCATATTTTAAATTGTCAATTTTAACTGAACTTGAAAACATAGGTAAACTAAAATATGCATCTTTTGAATTTCGAGGAATTATTTGATCCGATGTTATATAGTTCTCAACAAAAGCAGGAGTTACTTTTAGCAAATCTTTATTTACTTGAAGTATAGTGAAGAAAATACAACCATGTTCTTCAGCCTGCACATTTTTAGTAATTTTAATTTCTATAGTATCAATAATTTTTCTTTTTTCCCACGCGTTTAAATCGGGAGTGCGCGTTAAAGAAAATGGATACCCATTTTGGTTTTTTAAGCCTGAATTTATAGATGTAAAAGTAATAACTCTCGTTTTCTCATTAACATAAGGTTCGATAATACCCCCTTGACGTGCACTTTGTTCTCGAAAATGATACTCGTGGTTGGAACGTTTCGCCGGTGTTTTTCCATACTCGTCTGCTGAATGAAACCAAAAACGCGGATTTTTTATTATTATTTTTTTATCAGCCATAGGAATACAAAATTTTATCTCTTTTTTTTCTATCGTGTGTTAACTCGGCAACCTGTGCTGCGAAAAGCCTAACCTCGTATAAAGAACAATGAACATTATGTTTTACATGTTCCCTGCATACCTTTATATCTTTAAGAAAATATCTAGCTATTTTTTCATATTTTTCCACACCAAAATGTTCTAAATTTACACATTCCACACCCATTAACGCGCATAAATCAGATTCAATTTTACCCCCTTTATAACCCAATAAAATCTCGGGTCTACCGCTAAATTTTTTTTTAAATTCGTCTAAAAATTCCGCTTGATTGTAATATCGCGGATTTTTTCGATAATTATATAATTTTAACCCGTGAATCTGAAATTGATGATAAATAGTGCGTTTATCTGGTTTAGTCATTTTCACGTAATCTTGAGCGTCTTCAATAAAACAATGAAACATTTCGTATTCCCCACTATCCATATAAATCAGCGAAACCTCGCGAAAATAAACCAACGAATTAATGCGATAACATTCACAATCCATAATATGCGTGACATTTTTTAATATCTCTTCTCCTTTTACACCAAATAAATCTGTATGATTTACAATTTTGTTAAACTCGCTATCATAACGCGAATACATCTTACAGCAGAATGACAAAAAAATTAAAAATCCATCAATTTATCTTTAAAATAATAATAATTATCTTCACGTAGTTTACGCATGTACGTGTCACATTTTATCATTTTTAATATATTAGAGACAAGCGTTATATCATAGTGTGGTATGGCTTGTTTAACATCTTGAAGAAAATTATGACGCAGTTCTACACGATCTATTTCTTTCAAAGCGTCTGCGAGAAACAGGTTAACTTTTTCTTCCTGTGTAATAACACACCCGCAAGCATCAAAATACAGCTTGTTGATCTTCTTGTTTAATATCTCCAAAATACACCGTTCATACGTATCGATCTCATGTCTCTGTAGTTCTGCTTCCGCTACTACTAGCGGGGATGATGATGGCGATAATGTCGACGTTTCTTCTTCTTCTTCTTTCTTTTGCTTTCTTCTAGCATCCTGTATAGCCACGGCTTTATCAAAATCTGCTGTACATATGAATGAACGTTTCATAATAACACATCGTCTCTATCAAATTGCAAACCCCAACGTTGTTTCCTTTTTATACATTCGCATCGAGAACACGAGACACGTCTTCCAATTACTAGTGGAGAAATTCTTCTGCATAAATCACAATACATTATATTCACATCACATTTTCTACACGTAAAATAATACCGTTCAAACCACACTGTTTGTTGACGGCATATTATGCAAAACATCATTTGAAATTTCCTGAAGTATCGCCCGGTAATTATCCCAATTCAACAATTCACCGTCTTTTTTTCCTTTTAAAGCGTACTCCGTCATAGCTTGCTGCACGCTGCGATAACTAATAATATATTTTGTAGTTAGCTCTTTTAAATCACGCATTTTTTGTAAAATTTCAGCACGTTCTTCCTCATCGCTTTTGGGGATTATTCTCGCTATTCATGATGGTCGTTTTGTTTTAAACAAAAAAAAAACGAGTTTTTATACCCTACTAATTATAATAATTTTGTTTTTAAAAAACCCAGAAAAATGTAAATGTAGGGTGTCGTTTAAATATAAAACGGTCAAAGTCTGTTCTAACTCTAACCGTAGACAAAAAAAAATTCACGATGAGTAAACGCCGAAGAGAAGAAGAAGAAGAAATAAATGAAGACAGTAAACGCTCAAAAGAAACAACTATCGCTGAATTATTAAGAAGGGTGCTGTTGTACACATGTTTTCGTTTTTTTCCCAACCGAGAAATCGGTTTGCTGTACTGGTTGATGGGATTAGTGAATATCTACGAAGGTGGCTACATAAGACTAGCTCCACAACTACAAGAAGACGGCGACATCAAACCCACAGCTTGTTGGTGTATTCCGCATCAATATTGGACATACGTTGGTGGGAATGTATTACCCGGGTGTGGAAAATCACGTCACGTCATCGCGAGAAATGAAGAATTTTATATGACAATTCCCTATATGTATGAACACGATAGAAACTGGTGTATTTTAAATGAAGGACGTCATATAGTATTAGTAAGAGATCGACGATTTAGTTATTCATTTTTTCCCAAAAGAGGATGTCATATATATAATTCTTTTTTTTTTCCTATATTACCATCCGACTTTGAGCCATGGCACACTGATATTTATCACCGTATAGCTTTTATAAATAACAACCGCATGTATACGCCCTACTCTTTCGGGATATATCGTGGTTGTTGGAACAAGAAATCATGTATTTCATTATACGATGTATTCGTATACATATATAAAAAATACGGTGATGTAGGTGTAACTATAGCGGTATATCTGTATTGTAAATCACCAAATTTTTTCCACCAAGCGCTTAAATGCAAAGACGGTGAAATAAGTGTACGATTTTTGTTAAATTTAACCTGTTGCTTTGTTTGTTTTTGTGAGAAACACAATCCCCGCGCGATGATTCACAAACAATCGTATATTTACGATATTTATGATATTATTTCAAAAGAAGAAGAAGAAGATATAGATTATGAAATGTGTTTTTTCATCACGGCTAGACACACGTGAATTTGAAATGTTTGATTATGACACTATCTCAAAAAAATCGATCAAAAAAATAAAACAAAACTTAACAGTTCTAACAGAACCATGTGTCATATTATCCGATCTTAAAACCGGTGAATATGTGTTCACGTGTCCAACAACAACACACGCAATAACTGTCGAGTACATGAGCGGTGTCAACGACAACATGTTGACTTTTATTCGTAATTTCTTTCGCTCTGTATATCTTAGCGATAATTTTATTAGTTATTTACATAAACTACTCTAATATATCTTTCAAATTAAGTAACGTATGCAAATGTGATTTTCTATCTTCAAAAACACGTTGACCTTTTTTACATTGTAATATTTCTAGTTGTTCACATAACATTTTATGTTGTTTAAAAGACTTTACTCCGCACGTTAAATTATTTCTCAATATAGCGTGTAAAGCTTTTCCCACACGTCCATTACCATCACCAAACGGATGTATATATTCGAATATATAATATATTCGTGTAGGTATCAAATTCAATACGTCACTCTCAACTCTAATTCTACGATAATGTTCATCTAATAATTCCATGTATAATTCTATATAGTCAGGCGCTGGTGGATTGTGATTACCGCAATATCTGTAATTTAGGGAATATTTTCCCTCATTGTAATTTTTCATGCAACGCTTATGTAAATAAATGCATATCTCACTCATTTGCATTTGTTCTCGATCTGATTTTTTTAAACGGTAAAAATCACTTAATCCCCGCGCATATTTTGCACACTTGTAAAAAAAAAACAAATTCTCTTCATTTTCCTCCATGAGTACGACGTAATAAGAAAATATTTTGATTCTTAAATGATGTTCCCAATCCATTTCGTTCGTCGTCGCACAGTCTTTGATTTTTTTTTTACCACAAATAATTCCTCCTCCTTCAAACGCAATTAGCAACGAATAATATGCGATAATATCCCCGATAGTATCTTTACCCAGGAGTTGCTCCTTCGACAATTCGTTGTCGTTACTCCCCAATAAGCGGTGTCAAAGTTCACGTCGAGACAACAATCTTTAAGATGTTGACACGTGATTTTTGTAATATCACGAATAAATAATTCCTGGTTTTTCTCTACACCTTCAAAAAACACAATTAACAACGAATAATATGCAATAATATCCCCGATAGTATAACGTTGAATTTCTTTGTAAATATCCAGAAATTGCTCCTTCGAAATATTAACGGATATATTTTTTAATAATTGTCTTTGTATAGAAATGTTTTCTTTAATTTTTTTTTCAAATATCCCACCTGGTGTAAAAACCCCAGTTTTATTCACCTCCTCTATTATAAATTCCATTTTTTTATTAAAAAGTAACACAACAGCGTTATATATAAACCCTTTATTTACATCTCATTACAATTTCAAAACTAGGTGTCCCAAAATACAAAAAAAATTTATCTCATCTCAAACTATTAATTTTACATTTTACATCTTTACAATTTCAAACTAGGTGTCCCAAAATACAAAAAAAAATTTATCTCATCTCAAACTATTAATTTTACAATTTCAACTTTACTTTTTTTTGTTGGCAGCTTTATCTAATAATACATATCTCGATGCGATCAACTCAAGCGTTGCTAATTTATCTTTTATGGTAACTAAATGTGTTAAGTTTTCTTGTTTTTCGTTGTAAATAAATTTCAACTCTTTAAATTTATTTTCGGCCGTTACTACTATGTCGTTATCAACTCTATTAAGTATTCCGTATGATTCTACAATTTGTTCCTTTTTTTTTAAAAAAAGTGATCGTCTATAGTTTCTCTTGTCTACGTGTTCTTCTAATCTACCTTGTTCCAACTCCATGTATGCGGTCCTCAAAACATCTATACTTTTTCCCTGGGGTCGTACCGCCGCTGTTTGAGGTTCCACCACGGGCGACGTAAATATATAATTGAAAAGGTTGCTGTTGGGTGTAGCTAGCTGTTGACCACTCTCATCAAGAACTTCTACTACCTCATCGGCAGCTTCATCATCATCTCTAAATTCAACGGGTGAATCACAACCAGATAAAGGTGATAAATTTGGAATGTTGCCAGCAGCAGCATCGATCTGCTTATAGATTTCGCACATTGAAGGGATCGAAGAGACGGGTGGTTGTGGTATCGTCGAAGGGATCGAAGAGACGGGTGGTTGTGGTATCGTCGAAGAGCCGGGTATCGAAGGAATCGAAGAGACGGAGACGCTGTTCCACCTTTCCTTTAACCGTTGATTCTCGATCGCAGCAGTCCGTTCCTTTTCTAACCTCGCGAGATGTTGTTTTCGTTTCAACACGACTGCTGCTGCTCGTTGCTGCCGTTCTTCTTCTTTCACCATTCTTTCGGTTTGTAATCGCATTACTTCGTTCACGTCGATCTTGTTCTCAGTGACAAATTTATAAAATTGTTCCATGCTTATCAACTTTCTTTTCAAAAATGGGTATTTTAAATTTTTTCACGTTTATATAACCGCATATTTTTTAACTAATTAAGTTTCTCATCCAATAAGACGCGTGTAAAAACTGAAAATTATCATCGCGGGTAAAATATATAATTCCCAACTTTTTTTTCCCAGAACACTTGAAAAAAAATTAACATGATCCTTCCTAGAAGAACACCGGATAACCCACTTGAAAAAATTAACATGTTCTCAAGATAAACACTTGATAAAATTAACATTTTTTTTTATTGATAACTTAAATTTTTGAAGTGTTCTATTTTGTGTATACGAATTTAACTGTGGCGAAAAAAATGGGTGAGAAAGAAGAAGAAGAAACTGGATTGAATACATTCTTATACTTAAGGCAACAACTGGTGAAAAAAGGTTATGATGTTGAATATACGCGCGAAGATCTATTGAAGTTTATTTATCCTGTTGCTAAGCGACTGTGGAGTCTATCAACATTCGTCGAGGATGTAGAAGAATGCTCCGTTAAAAAATGTGAACGGATTCCACATGTATTTGCTTTAACCGCGACGGGATGCGACCCGGGTGTTTGCTGCGTCTTCCCAAGTTGTCTACAACACGCTTTATCAAAAGAGACAATTATTTTAAAGGATTATGCTTTATTGACACGTGTACCTAAACATTTTTTACACAGAGATCTAGAAAGTCTACCGACAGTGGAATATGCACGTCTAAAATCACTTTCATCACTTTTTGATAAACTAACAACATTAGATGATATTAATAAACTTTGTTCATAGTTCATAATAAACTTTGTTCATTGTTTGTCTTTGTTGTTTTCTTTTGAAGTTCCTTCCTTCTTCTTTTCCAACTCATTTGCATCCGTGACAAGTATCTGCTTACTCTCACCACCATCATGTGATATATGATAAACGCGGGTCTTGTCGTACTCGCAATAACAACACTCTTGTTCACCAGCAACGCTAGCTAATGCTGCAAAAAAGAACAATATATACCAGAAAAAATTCATCTTCAGGCTCAATATGAATCAAATCGAGTCGTGATCAAATTTATACAGGTTATTTTTTTGTAAATTATTCATGACATCAGTTAAAATACGCATACATTTACTGAAAAAAGCAGGTTTTTGCTTAAATCACTCACAATTCATGTGTTGTAAGGATTTTTTTTTCTCCCTCGCGTACAACCATTCCTGTGCCGCTAAGGGTTGCATAAATAGAGCTGTACGTTCAGCACTCTTCCTATCTTTTATTTTCATTCTTATTATTCCCAATGACGTCTCCGACTCCATTCCGACTATGCTCGCTAAATTTAGCTTGTCAATAAATTTCACCGTTTTTACCCAGAATCATATTACTTTACCGAGAACCAATTAACATTTATAGGAATACGTAATTTTTACCTATTTACTAAGAATACGAAATTTCACCGTTTACCCAGAATCATATAAATATTACTTTTCTCAGAACCAATTAACATAATTTTCACCTAAGTACTAAGAATCGAAATTTCACCGTTTTCCCAGAATCACTTTTCCCAGAACCCAATTATCATTTATAGGAATACGTAATTTTTACCTAAATACTAAGAATCGAAATTTCACCGTTTTTCCCAGAATATAAATATTACTTTTACCCAGGAGCCCAATTAACATAGAAGCAGTCATATGTGTTTTGAAGTGCATAGAAGAACATCGCTTCCCAGTTACTACCGTGACGGGTGAGTATCGTTTAATTGTATTTCTTTGTCGTAAATCATCAAATACAATTTTTGCGTTACCCATAGGTTGATGTATTGAAGAAGACAAAAAAAAAAGAAATCTGGTGTAGATTAGGTAACTGAATAAATTCCGTACGGCAAGTTTACATAATTTGATGTGCGGAATTCATTGAGAGAACTTAAAAAAACAACACGATGTATCGGTTCTCTGAAAGGGGAGAGAGAGAAGAAGAAGAAAAGAAAAGGTCGTGCAAACGAAGACCCTTCGTCAGAGAGAAACGTGAAGAGTGTTAACAACTCTTTACGTTTCTCTCTGACGATGTGTCGTACCCTGGCACAAAGACTAGACAAACTGTTAAATAGACTACCCAGAAGAAGAACAAATGGATTCTTCAGATACGTTGAATGCTAACCCAAACATGCTCTTATTTACAGGTGTAAAAATAAGGCTGGTGTAGTCTCTTTTTATTCTTGTAAATGAGAGATCGTCGTCGTCACCATGAATTGTTGTTACAGATGCAATAATCAAATTCAAAATGTGAATCACATGTTATATTATACATGTCGTGAATGTGATGTTTATGAAGTATTTTGTGATTTTTGCCGAAGAAATTATCCCAAAGATGTCATATGTAAAATCTACTACAGATGCGATTGTAAAAATAGACAAGAACGTTGGCGTAAAAAATATTTTAATGAATAAAAAAATATTCAAATTCACATAATAAAAAGATATTTTAGATAAAGCTCTAGAGAAAAACGGTAGTCATTTACTGATTACCGTCTTTCTATACAGCTTCATTTATTTATTACCATAGCATATTCAAGTTTCACACAAAATGAGGAGGAAATAGGTTTAAAATTTATTTCATCACCATTTTGTCTGATGCGAAACAACAACAAAAGAAGACAAGACAAGACAAGAAAATGACAGAAAGAAAGAAAAGAAAGAAAGACTCAATGATGCGTGCGCTGTCCAGACATGGTTATCACTTGAGAATACAGTTCTCAAATGATAGGAATGTCGCGACAGCGCAGGCAGATTAAAAAATTTAAAGAGAAATATAAAGATTCCATTGCTGATGACACCCGGATCATTTATTTAAATTTATTTTAAATGGCGACTTCGTCAATATCTGATGCTTCCACAAAGAAGCAAGAGAATTGACGAAGGCACTAATTTAAAGAGAAATTATTTTGGAAACTTCCCAATCTCAAGGTTTTTTCAAAAACAAAACGATATTAAAATAAGTTTTAAATTTATTTTGAAACCGTTTTGTTGTTGAACAGGTATGCGTTTGGGTTGCTTCAAGAACTGAGAAGAAACATGGGTGAAAAAAAGAAGAAACGCTACAGATTTTATCTCATTTACAAGTATGAATGGATAGTACTTGACATAATTATTCATTTGTTCTTGTAAAGGAGGAGACTATTTTTTTGGAAGCTTCCGTCTCAAGGTTTTTTTTTCAAAAACAAAACGATTTTAAAATAAAATTTTAAATTTATTTCAAAAACGTTTTGTTGTTGAACGCTGGAGATTCATTTACGAGGAGAAACAAGAATCACTCATTTACTCATGGGAGATTACAATAAATGATGAAAAAAGAAGATAATTACAATGAAAAGAAAACAAAGGAGAAGACATTGCAATGAGCTAAAAAAGCTTTGGTTTTGATGGTGTACTTGGTACTCCGTCATTTCCAGCGCTTTTTCGTCTGTTGTATCGTTTTATGGATTACAAAAGAAATAAAGAAAGAAAAGACGAGAATGTTGGTCTTGAACACGTGATGATAAAAGAAAGTCTTGTCTAGCTAGTCTCTCTTCTTTCATCATGTTGCTAAAGACGAAAAAAAGAAATTTACAAGAACAGGAGGATGATATTTAAATGACTCTTTGGCAAAGAACTTGTCTATCATTTAACAGATCGACCTTTCTTTTCCAAAGCTTTATTTATTTATTTATACATTACTCATTACCATGGAGGAAGATTACAATAATGATGAAAAGAAAAAAACAACAAGGAGAAACAATGAAGTAAAAAGCTTTGGAAAAGTCTGCCCGAGTACATCTCCGACAGACTTTTTCAAAACTTTTCGCCTGTTGTATTCGTTTATGGAAGATTACAATAATAATGAAAAGAAGATTACAATAATAATGAAAAGAAGATTGGTGGGAATCGGAGAAATATCCCCGTAAGTTTTATCAACTGTCGGTGGTATTTCTCTTGGTCCCTCCTCATTTACATACCGAATATTACTAATAAATCACACGTATAAAGATTTCATCACTTCACGTTGGCTATCGAGAGAGCCACATCCGGTTCGCTGCTACTACTACTATTGAAATATTTTAGATAAAGCTTTAAAAAAATACTGAATACCCATTTTTTTTTAAAACTTTATCCCAAATATCGGGAAAAAAGACACATCGCTCGGTGAAGAAGAAGAAGAAAAGGCTGCTACTATGCTATTGAAACACTATGATAAAAGAAGACTTGTAAAACTAGCTATTAGTCTTCTTCTTTATAATAGTATTTCAATAGTATTTCAAACACAAAGATATTCTTCAGGTGGTGGTGATAAAGAAGAAGAAACAAGATGTCCTTTTAGCAACCAACCACAATGATATCACGAGATATTATCAATGATGTCACGGGGTATTGTTGTGTTTGAATGCTTAAAAATCACTTCAGACCTGGTTCTCGAGAGCGCCACACCGGTACTGCTGTTGCTACAAAGCTTTCTCTTGGAAACACCAGTGCACAAAAAATCACAAATATTTCTGTGGTCTGGTATTTCCTAAAGAAAACTTTAAAACTGATGGAAAAGAAGTCAAAGAAAAAAACTTACAATCACACAACACACGCACGCACGCAGAACAATAAACCACAAGAAAACACACACCCCATACAACACACCTCCTCGCACCACCCCCCAAAAAAACACCCCACACCCCTCCTAAAAAACAATATGCTAATGAGATGAGCCAACACCCACTCTCGAACACCCCCCGGCCAAAATTATGCTAATTTTATACCTGCTCGATGCTGATTGGCTAATGAAAAAAATACTGCAATCTGATTGGTTAAAAACTAGTGCCAGTCCCCAACACATAAAATAAAATCTTATTTTATACACCACTACTTTTGCATTGCCCTGACTTCTTTATTGGAGACACAGAATGAAGGAAACGCTGAATTGGTGGTGTATCTTTCTCTGAAGAGAAGAAAAGAATGAGAGATATAGCTTTACAAGAACAGTTTATGGATATGTAACATATACACATGTGATATAAATATTTGGAGTATGAAGTAAAAGTAAACTTAAGTAAATACTTGATAATATTGGTCTATTACATGCAACTCTTGCTATTTAACAATTAGACAATGAACGCGAGTTGTCTATGAGCAGACAGTAGGTTCAGATAACAAAGCAAGTTCCCTAATTGTTTTAGTAAAATCCAACAACAGGTGTACAGTGTATGAATTGGTCAAAATACCATTTTAAAGAACAAAAGGAAAATGCAAGTTTTTGCCATAGTTTTGTATTCTCTTTCACTGGTAGTAATCTATTAGCAATAGACAGGAAATACATGTAGCTTAGCCAATCAGAATGCAGGATCTGTAGCAATAGGCAGGAAATAGCTTAGGCAATCAGAATGCAGGATCTGTATTAATAGTTTACTAGTCGGATGATACTAAAGATATAAAATATAATAGACACGCAAGATGTATAGTGTGAAGCTTGTCTATTATTGTGGGTTCAACACCAATGCAAGAACTATTGCATTAAATGCCATAACTCAAAACCTTCTAAAATATATACATATAACTTACCAACATTTGATTTGAGCTCCATTATGTGCTCTAAGTCTATAGACACAGAAATAAGAACTGTTAGAATAATAGCTATGTTTATATGCAACCATGTGAATAACAGAAACCTATCATATCATTTGTTCAAATGAAGATTGCTTTCGAGACTACAACGGCTCGCTTGCCATTGAGTACAATTACTCATTTTATCTTCGATACCTGAACGGGTCGGTTGGCTCGCTAGCCATTCAGTACAATTACTCATTTTATCTTCGAGACCTCAACGGGTCGGTTGGCTCGCTAGCCATTCAGTACAATTACTCATTTTATCTTCAAGACCTCAACGGGTCAGTTGGCTCGCTAGCCATTCAGTACACTTACTCATTTTATCTTCGAGACCTCAACGGGTCAGTTGGCTCGCTAGCCATTCAGTACAATTACTCATTTTATCTTCGAGACCACAACGGGCAGTTCGCTCGCTTGCCATTGAGTACAATTACTCATTTTATCTTCGAGACCTCAACGGGTCAGTTGGCTCGCTAGCCATTCAGTACAATTACTCATTTTATCTTCGAGACCTCAACGGGTCAGTTGGCTCGCTAGCCATTGAGTACAATTACTCATTTCATCTTCGAGACCTCAACGGGTCAGTTGGCTCGCTAGCCATTCAGTACAATTACTCATTTTATCTTCGAGACCACAACGGGCAGTTCGCTCGCTTGCCATTGAGTACAATTACTCATTTTATCTTCGAGACCTCAACGGGTCAGTTCGCTCGCTAGCCATTGAGTACAATTACTCATTTTATCTTCGAGACCTCAACGGGTCAATTGGCTCGCTAGCCATTGAGTACAATTACTCATTTTATCTTCGAGACCTCAACGGGTCAGTTGGCTCGCTAGCCATTGAGTACAATTACTCATTTTATCTTCCAGACCTCAACGGGTCAATTGGCTCACTAGCCATTGAGTACAATTACTCATTTTATCTTCGAGACCTCAACGGGTCAGTTGGCTCGCTAGCCATTGAGTACAATTACTCATTTCATCTTCGAGACCTCAACGGGTCCAGTTGCCTTGTTAGCCATTGAGTACAATTACTCGTTTTATCTTCGAGACCACAACGGGTCAGTTGGCTCGCTAGCCATTGAGTACAATTACTCATTTTATCTTCGAGACCTCAACGGGTCAGTTGGCTCGCTAGCCATTGAGTACAATTACTCATTTTATCTTCGAGACCACAACGGGTCAGTTGGCTCGCTAGCCATTGAGTACAATTACTCATTTTATCTTCGAGACCTCAACGGGTCAGTTGGCTCGCTAGCCATTGAGTACAATTACTCATTTTATCTTCGAGACCACAACGGGTCAGTTGCCTCGCTAGCCATTGAGTACAATTACTCATTTTATCTTCGAGACCACAACAGGCAGTTCGCTCGCTTGCCATTGAGTACAATTACTCATTTTATCTTCGAGACCTCAACGGGTCAGTTGGCTCGCTAGCCATTCAGTACAATTACTCATTTTATCTTCGAGACCTCAACGGGTCAATTGGCTCACTAGCCATTGAGTACAATTACTCATTTTATCTTCGAGACCTCAACGGGTCAGTTGGCTCGCTAGCCATTGAGTACAATTACTCATTTCATCTTCGAGACCTGAACGGGTCCAGTTGCCTTGTTAGCCATTGAGTACAATTACTCATTTTATCTTCGAGACCACAACGGGTCAGTTGGCTCGCTAGCCATTGAGTACAATTACTCATTTTGTCTTCGAGACCTCAACGGGTCAGTTGGCTCGCTAGCCATTGAGTACAATTACTCATTTTATCTTCGAGACCACAACGGGCAGTTCGCTCGCTTGCCATTGAGTACAATTACTCATTTTATCTTCGAGACCTCAACGGGTCAGTTGGCTCGCTAGCCATTCAGTACAATTACTCATTTTATCTTCGAGACCTCAACGGGTCAGTTGGCTCGCTAGCCATTGAGTACAATTACTCATTTCATTTTCGAGACCTCAACGGGTCAGTTGGCTCGCTAGCCATTCAGTACAATTACTCATTTTATCTTCGAGACCACAACGGGCAGTTCGCTCGCTTGCTATTGAGTACAATTACTCATTTTATCTTCGAGACCTCAACGGGTCAATTGGCTCGCTAGCCATTGAGTACAATTACTCATTTTATCTTCGAGACCTCAACGGGTCAGTTGGCTCGCTAGCCATTGAGTACAATTACTCATTTTATCTTCGAGACCTCAACGGGTCAATTGGCTCGCTAGCCATTGAGTACAATTACTCATTTTATCTTCGAGACCTCAACGGGTCAGTTGGCTCGCTAGCCATTGAGTACAATTACTCATTTTATCTTCGAGACCTCAACGGGTCAGTTGGCTTGTTAGCCATTGAGTACAATTACTCATTTTATCTTCGAGACCACAACGGGTCAGTTGGCTCGCTAGCCATTGAGTAAATTACTCATTTTATCTTCGAGACCACAACGGGTCAGTTGGCTCGCTAGCCATTGAGTACAATTACTCATTTTATCTTCGAGACCTCAACGGGTCAGTTGGCTCGCTAGCCATTGAGTACAATTACTCATTTTATCTTCGAGACCACAATGGGTCAGTTGGCTCGCTAGCCATTGAGTACAATTACTCATTTTATCTTCGAGACCACAACGTGTCAGTTGGTTAAAGATTTAATAAATCGAAATATCAATTTTGTACCTTACTCTTTAAATTGTGGGCCGATACAAGACCCACCGATGTCATACAGTTTAAGCTTGATATGTTTAATAAAAGTTCGCTCATCCGGCTTTTTATATGCTTCAATTGCACCACTAATAATACACACGTTTACATATTCACAAAGCTTTGATAAGTCGTAGACATTGTTGTAAAGATTACGTTTAAATTCGTAAGAATAAAAAATTAACTTACCAAGTAAACCTGACTCACTTCACCTTGAGCTCGAAAGAACAAATAAATCGTGGGGTCTATGACACATGTAGTCTACCAACCTCGAAAACAGCCATGTACTGTAGGCTTGTTTCTCCCAAAAGTTACTGGATTGTACTCTAAGTACCCCAAACATTATGGAACAGAACACGTTTGCAGAACTTAGCTCCACCCCTGCAAATGCACAGAAATCCGTGCGTGATCAAGTAAAATTCATACAAGATTATTACTCTCCTTCGTGGAATGCAATTAAGGTCTAATTTATGAGTCAAAAATGAAATGTAAAACAATTTCATTCAGTAATATAATATGAACATAATACTGTAATACATGTTAATTAACTGTGAGATAAATAATTGAAATCCCTAGATATTATCAACCTTTATATGAACTGTATGTAATCTGTGACAAATGATCAAGCCTTATTTCTTCTTGAAGCCTGAAGTGCAAATTTGCTGATAATTTTAAGCTTGTCAATCTTTCATAAGTCATTGGTTCAATAACACAAGACGACAGTGTTTTTACTCTGCTTATTGCAACGTAAGAGACTCCAGCAGTTCTCTCAGAGTGTAAAGTTCGGATAAGATCATCCATTCCTCACGGGTATTGCCTTGCTCTTCACAAGGTTCATCTTCAGGTTCTAGTTGACTCTGAATAACAGTTTGTAGTTTGTCAAACCAGTCTGGGACATTGGTTTGTCCATAAGGTGTTTGCAAGAATTCTTGCCAATGAGTAGTTAAAATTTCACCAGTTGGTTCTTGGTCACCCCATGCATTATTTTGGGTTGTTTTCCATGGTTTATACCTCAGAAGTTGATACTTGCAATAAAGCCCAAAATTTGGGCCTTTCGGATTGGCGGAGTAAGTAGGGAATATCCTTGGGACAACACTTTCTGGTAGTTTTGTTAACTCATTCTTAACAACTTTGTATGTTGTAGCAAACTGAACAAAGTTCATATTCATAACGTCTTGTGAACTGTCATATTGTTGACGGTTAGCATACACATCAAGAAGTGAATTATCAGTGCAAAAATCACCATCAATAGATTCATTTTCACGTACTCTACGTGAACCATTGAGACTCACTGGAATCACTCTAAATGATGAACTATGAAGTCTTAGTGACAATAAATGATGCATTGTCTCTTGAGCTGCATAATCTCTTTCACCAAGAGTTTTCATTACTACCTTTTTGATAGCCCTGTGAGAGTCACTATTATTGTCAACATTCTGGACAATAGAATTAAATGCCTGTTTCAGCATAGGTGACCTTGGTTCACCTTTAGCAGCATATGTAGTTAGATATTCAACACAGGCATAGTGATCAATAACAGCTTGAATCTCACAGTTAGCTCTCCAACCTTGCAGCTGGAGTTGTTGGTGGTTGTTTAACCTAGAATCATTTCTCTTAGTTACAATCTTTGCTCTATATTGCACATTATCACCTTTACTGTGAATTTCTTCAAATTCTAATTTTGTCTGAGGACAGTGATCAAATGGGAAATTAAATCTACATTTCAACTCTGATTCATTAGATTTTTTCCGAAGACAGTAGTTTGTGCTACAGCGAGTGTGTCGTTGAACCATATTTAAAAGATCTACATAATCAGATTGTACTTCAAACTCAGGAATATCATTATGACATTTCTGACATGGATGGACTTGGGGTCTTATCCACATGTCCTCATCTGGTGGGTTTGGGTTTACAGTTGACAATAACCAATCAACATACTGACACGCTGTGTCAGCAGCTTTTTTACCAGCTTCAATATCCTGGTCTAGTTCTGTTGTATCAGGACAATCATTCTCATTCTTAAATTTCTGAGCTAAGAACCCTTTCAGAGCAGTCTGAGTAAGTTGACACAATCCTGGGTCATTATTTAGTTTAGCAGTACCATGACAATGAATACTACCTCTACCTTGGTATTCATATCTGAACCAGTGCCACTTTGCACCAAGTGTATTATAAAGCCAGTGCTTAACAAAGCTTTCTAGTCTTTGTGTGAAAAACCAATCCACCATATGAGGATTATTAATGACATTTTGTCGCCTCATTTCACTGTTGGTGTGGTTATCATTTGCTCCAAACAGAGCATGTAACTCAGGCCAATGCATATCTGCAGAGGAAAAAGTAAAGAACAATGTTGGTGCTCCAACATTAGTTATAATAGCTTTTAATTCTTCTCTCACTTTATTCCAATAAGCATTTGTACCAACTATATTGCCAACATACCGTGACACTTTAGACATGAATACAGCTGAGTTGTCGCTTGCAGCCATTTCACGCAGCTCATCAATAGTGAGATGAGCTTCACCTGGATTTTGTTTGAGGAATATTCCACTCTGTTGTAAAATACGCTTTCTGTGAATCATATTGAAAGCCCAGTATGAAAATCTGGGGTGGTTAGCGAAACGGTACACCCATTTACCATCAATAATGTCAGCAAATTTCAAAAGATGCTTAATTCTTTCTTGAAGAGGCACATCTCTCAACAGACTTTGATGAGTGGGATCACCTTTCCCATCAGGAAATAATGTTGGAAAAGCCATAGTGGCCAGATGTGACACCTGATATTCATTTAATGGCTCATTTTCAACAGTAGGCCATGCCATTGGTTGATTTGCAGAAAGCTGATTTCTAACCGCTTCTATTTCTTGTTCTTGTTGTTCACCAGCAGGTAAAAAACTACTCATCTCAGTTGAGACGTTATAAACTGTGTCCTCACAAGGGTTATCAGTAGGCGGGCCTAAATCAGGCATAGCACTATCATCTGAGACTATTTCATTCTCAGTCTCAACAGTCATGAGATCTGCTGGAACACCATTTTCAGGTAAAGAGTTTAATGCATCTACATTAATGTTTAACTCAGCATAATGAAGATTATTATGTATCAGCCACAATAATGCATTGTGTACTTTTTGTCTTCTCACAGTCACATCTTTAAATGTGTTACCTCTACCTTTGACTTTGACAATAATCACAGACAATTCTTTTGGATATCTCGGCAATGATGTTGCCAGTTCTTTTACATTTTGTGGCAAGTTAATACAATGCCCTGAGTAACCTCTTTGTCCACCTGGTTTAATATAAACTCTCATAATAGGGAGAGCACGAGCAATCAACATTTCCTCAACTTGAGTCAAACCTTGTAACTCGTGTGGTACTGGTGAAGGAATCATTGAATTTTCAAATGAGAACTTTTTAGGAGATTTTGTATCTCTAGAACATCGTGAGCATACATAATTATTGGGTGACCGTGGTTTAGATTTCAATGGCCATGCCTCTTGACAAACTGCACATTGACAGATGAAATATTCAAGAGATTTATGAAACTTAGCAATATTGGATTTTGCCCTACTTTGTTCATGAATACTACCATTTTTCTTAATATCAAATTCTTTAAAATAATCCTGCTGATTAATATTATTATTGGTACTGTTTTGTTCAAGTCTAGTACGTTTTTTAGTTTGACATTCATCTGAACACTTCTTGTTCAGCTTAGCATTTCCAAGTTGAGCTTGCTTTTCAATAAACCAATACACATTTTCCAAATGGATGTGGTATACCATATGAATCTCTTGAGTGAGAATCAAAAATTTTAAAGTTCCCTTCAGAAGTCTTTAAAACTGCAACTGTGTTGCAATCAATAGTCAACAGGCTATGTTGATAATTTAACTGAGAGTCCAAAAACAAATGATTCAGAGCATTTTCCAAAGAATAATATGGTGGATTGTTACTTGCCATAAATAAATCCCCAGCAACTGGGTTGCTAAATTGTAAATAACACATTTTACCAGAAACTGTTACCCTTTCTGGCATGTCAGTTAAAAGCAAAAAAGTTTTATTAACAGAATTACTTATACAAGTATAAAGGCTGTTTCCAGCACACAATATGTCATTCAAGCATGATGAATCCCATGCATTGATATTCGTTATTTGACTATGTATTACGGCAGTCAAAGACATGGCTACACATTGTTTACCAGCATTTTGTCTAAACTTCTTTGCATTACCTTGGCTAAAATCAGCAGATATTGTTTTAGTTGGGTCAACCACATCATATACTGTGGGTCCAGGATTTTCTTCGACATCATTTGCCATTCTCAGTAACAGGAACATACACATTGCAGCATGACATTTGAGTAAATGATACTATCACTTGATTCAAGCTTTCACATGCATATCGTTCTGCCAA
Source organism: Corallium rubrum (assembly GCA_964035015.1). Taxonomy (NCBI): domain Eukaryota; kingdom Metazoa; phylum Cnidaria; class Anthozoa; order Scleralcyonacea; family Coralliidae; genus Corallium; species Corallium rubrum. The sequence goes on along the minus strand of CAXIUP010000159.1, from coordinate 11,907 downwards.
CCTCTTTGTTGGCAAATAAAATAGACCCAGATAAAATATTCGTATCAGTATTATTAATACCATAGCCGTTATTAGCAGCTGAAGTAACATCAACATTACAACACAAATGTCACCTTCGAGTCGAGTTGAATACTCTTTGACCCTTACATTATTGTGTGCACCAATTCGGGCACGATATTGCTCAATTGTTACTCCCATTTACTGAACTTGGTTAAATATAAATTAATCAGTGTCTTACCTTATAAATACAACTGTTTTCTTTTCTTCACAACCACTGCACTGCAGCTTGGTTCAGCAAAAGTACGTTTACGTTTGTCAACAGTGGCATTGCCAGTTCAGAAAATCCATCGCCGTCGTGGTGTTGACCAACTTCAAACGTCAAACGTAACATGCAATTTCATCAGACGAATCCTTCTGGCGTATGTGATGATGTAAGTTGCAAGGAAGAAACGTCTACGTCACATGACGTCATAAAACGGTCAACAAACTCTTAAAATCGAGATTTCGTTGACTATACATAACTCGGCAAAGAGGTCTGGACATGAGACACAGGCAACCCATGCCAAGATTAGTGAGCTGCCTTCGGCAGCAATAAATATATGAATAAAAATAAATAAATGGAGACTTTTTACAACAAAAATTAGCGAGATTGCAAGCGCGACAGTTCTCGATCACGTTTGCAATCCCAATAATTTGACTCCATGAAATTCGGGTTATAGGCTCAGTATAATTGTATAACTCGGTTTTAGGGCGATGACTATGCAGTTTAAGCCGGTTTTCCACTGGCACTGGACAAATTCGTTCGCACAAAGCAAATTCTCCAACAATATGGTTGTTTACTAGGGAAAATGGCGTGAAAACTAGCAGCATCGACCAATTATATTGCATGAACGGGCATTGCCATTCGATTCGCGCGAACGAATTCACCCAGTGGAAAACTGGCTTTAACCTGTACCTTTTTTATCTTTAATGGCTGATGCGTATACAACGTAGCTTGTTTAGGATCCAAAAGTAATCGACAATATAATTCGGTTTGACTAGTAAAAACCTAATTACAAAGCGAGGGCATGGTGTTGATCCCGTATTACCGTATAATATATAGTCGGCATTATACGCGTTCGAATACTCAACCAGTCATAATAAAAAATTAGAATACTCAGTCATAGACGAGGTCGCGCAGAAAGCTTCAATAGATTCAAGAGTATTCTATTCACGACAACACTTCCATCGTTGAAGATTGCGTTGCCTCCACCATCTGACAACGATAAAGAAAATAATTATTGTTCTAACGCTGGGTTGCCATCTATAATACATAATAACATAGCATCCATGTCCTTAGTTGTAGGGGTGGTGGGTGGGCTATAAACTACCACACTGGTGGCAAAAAGACAAAGATGCTATATCACCGAGGTGCATGCACCTCTCCCCAGGCTCCCCAGCATGAGAAATCTCTTTCTCGCTTCTTTCATACTTCAGCCAGCGAGAAACTCTAATTTCATCTTTTGCATACTCTATTTGCGTGCTGGTTATTTTTCGTTCGCCATTTTGACATTATTTTTACCTAACCCAGTCTCTGGCAAATGCAGCATTTATACCTTTTCACTTTAAAAAAAACTTCACCTTTTCTATAAATCGCTGGAATCCTGCATAATTATAACACTACTGATTTGTACTTACGCTGCTCAATTTCTCGACAGCCAAATAATTTTTCTCCAGAACATCAACCCTGTTCCTGAGGGACTCACACTCCAGTGTCTTGAGGCGAAGCTGCTCTTTATAATCTTTTTCTTGCCCAACAACGTTACCACGAACTTGAAGCACGTCCTGCTTAGTTATCCATTTCCTTGGGCTTTTGCGTTTTGTTTCTTTGTTTGCTATACTCCACTTTCCAGAGCATTTCTCTTTGTGTTTGTTGTTCGATAAACCGCTCATAAGCGTCCTCTACTACCACGCTGTCGCTAGTCTCAGAAACGTTGGTTTCGGAACACTCGACGTTTGATTCTGTAAAACAGTAAACAAAAGTATATTTTTGAAGCAAAATTCATATCTGTATGCCCCGGCCCAAGCTACCGATTCATCCTAAACAATTAGAAATACCTTTAGCTTTGTCTTTTATTTTTGGTTCCCATTCCTCTGCTACTTCAGCATTGTACCACCGCGATCCAAATTTAATTTTTACAGTCACCTGGTTTGATAGGCAGCTTTGCGAAGTCTTCCGTGTTGACCGCATCAAGATTTTTTTGTTTTATTTGTTTTCTTTTAATTTCACTTTATCGTTAACTGACATTGTACCGCGCGTGTTGTAGAAACCCTGTGTTTGGTCTTCTACTCATTGCTGGTTCAATAATCAACACTCTGGGGACTGTATTTTCTATACTTTATTTCGTCTTCAAGAACTCGTCAACACTCTATATTAATCACCAATCTATTAAAACTGCAGTCTGCAATTTCCAATCTGTAAGGTACCAAGCAACCCAATGAATAGACTTCACGACATTCAGTCAGACAGAACCTCTTTATTTTATTTAACAGTATCGTTACTTTTATACCCTAGGCCAAAGTTGAGCGTTACAAACAAATAACTAAATTATAGAAATACAACTATTACATATATACATGACCTATGTAAAGGAAGGGTGTTACAGGAAAGGGAGCGTTTACCGCAATTTGCTATACCATGCTTTTACGCACTAATTCTGCTAACTAATTGTTAATTTACATTCGTCACAAATCTGCAATTTGCACTCTCCCTAAACACTTCTCATGCACTCCTATTTATACCTAACCAGTGGGAAGTTATTCGGCTAAATATCATTCTAAATTATACCTTAAAAACAACTATTATGGAATTTCTGCCCCTATAAATTCTTGCCATCGAATTTCTTCCGCTCTACATTTCTTCCCTTACAATTTCTTCCGATCTATATGTAATGTTTACAACATGAGCGACCGTGTTGTATCGAATATACAATCACTAGCCGAAGGCGAGTGATTATATATTCGATACAACACGGACGCGAATGTTGTAAACAGCTTAAAACACGCCAAGTCTTTGATGTTAATATGAGTAATATTTGTTCAGATTAATTCAGAAAAAGCTCAATTTCAGTGTTTTAGAGTGGAGATAGTGACCTGATATACAACCACTAGTGGTTGAATATGTGATACAACCACGTGTGGTTTGTATCAGATATAAGTAGATTACCCTGTACATACAGGCCCGGAAGTGACGTCATGTTTTCATACCGGAAGTGAGGTGTGCGCACAGGCTGACGTCACAGGGGTGTGTGCACAGGCTGACATCATTAGGGTGTGCGCACAGGTGTGCGCACATGGGGGTACATGACGTCACAGGGGTGTGCGCACACTCTAAGATATTTGTATAACACCCATTCATTTGAATATTAATTACAATATGGCATCGGTAGGAGTTTTGCCCACACCAGAAGACACGCTTCCGACAAATATAATAGAGTTATTTGGGATACTCTCGCTCATTCGCGAATGGGGCAAGTACATCGATGAAGAGAGTGTGGAAGAGGAAGACTGTCACTTTTGCCTAGAGGTAGTGAAAGACAACGACATCCTCGTGACTAAGACACCTTGTTGTGGGCATATGATCCATAGCGGTTGTTTTAGGAGATGGGTATTCGTGTCGGCTGGCGAGACAGGAATGGCACGTTGTGCGTACTGTAGAACAGAATATCCTGATAAAGAATTCTGCTTTCTATGTTTGAAGGAGAAAACTGGTGAGCTTATACAAACGAATTGCTGCCATTCTATAGTACACACAGAGTGCATAGAAAACCTACGTTTCATTTTCTCATCAATACCTACAATTGGTACAGAATATTTGTTAGAGTGTGGCCAAGCAACTTACTGTAGTTGTCTTTGGGTGAATATTTGAAAGAACTTTTAAAAAAAAACCCGGCTCTTTTAAGAGCCACCAAATATCTAAAAATGAATACATACGAAACCTCATTCATTACTATGTAAATTACGAAATGTTATGATCGCCGAACAAAGATTAATATAATAATAAACAGTTGATAATACAGGTAGCTCTTTTCAGAGAGACAACAAGAATGTTTGTGTACAATGTACAATAATAATAATAATAAGAGATTACTTATAAAATGTTCTTTAAGGACAATAACGAATGTTTAGAAAAAAAAAATTCCATTAAGAAGTTCCTCAAGAGCATCATCGCTCATCAAAGGTGTAAATTTGGGCGACTCCGGTACCATTTGAGGAAAAGATGTTGAAGGAGCGTCTTGAACACGTAATAACTCCGTGTGAGATGTATTCTCAAATACCATTTGAGGGAAAGGGGTGTTCTCTTATGTAGGCACAATTTGAGGTGGTGTTGGCACTGTTTGAGATAAGGCCTCCTGCTTGTAACTCACCTCGAAATCTTTTACTAGAGACATGTTTGTTTTTTTTCCACAGCGAAAGCATAGAATGCCTTTAGTTTTGTTAACTCTTTTTTCTTGCTCGCTCTATATTTTTTAAACTGTTCGGCTTTCTTCTCTATTTTGCTTACACAACGAGTTGCTCGCTCTATATTTTTTAAACTGTTCGGCTTTCTTCTCTATTTTGCTTACACAACGAGTTGGAAAACACAACGAGTTGAAAACCACAACGAATTGAAAAAAAACAAAAAAACACTATGAACCCAGTCAAACCGGTTATTTTTTCTCGCGCCAAACACAGTGTTTTGGTTAACAAAATCGAACATTTACGATCGAAAATAATCACGAGGTGAGGAAAATTTCGTGGCGAAAAAACAAAATTTCAATAATAACAGAGTCAAACATCAACCGATCGCTATACAAACACTAGTAAATAACCATCACACATAGTATGAAACATTTGAACAGAGATATGTGTAGGTACCTACCTTTCAAAGTGACTAAAAAATTATTTGACAAAAGTTTTATCGAAGGATTTTCCTCACATCGTTACCATTGTGAATATTTTCCAAATATAATACTCCCCACAAATGCAGAACAATACGTGAAAAAATGTATGAGTGTTTGTATTAAAGCTTCAAAATAGAAAACACCAACTATAAAGTCAAATATTCATCAACTATAAACTAAAATATTCATCACTTCTTGTCGAAGGACTCACCAGAAATAACAATGACAATACCATTGCTCAGGGCAACGGGGTGACTCGCGTGGGGTGACCCGCGTGGGGTGACTCGCGTGCGGCCCACTAAATAACAATTTCTAAATAACGCACTCGGGTTTCCTTATTAGGAACCATTATATTATTGTTACACGACGTACATAATGATTATAGTGTGCGCACACCCTGTTACATCATAGGGGTGTGCGCACACCTGTGTGTACACTATAAATAATGTTTTTTCAGAATAAAGAACATAATGCTTATAGTTTTTATAGAGATACCATTACTACTGCATAAATATGGATACGAAAATTACGGAATGCCAAACTGTAGCCGAACTAATGAGTTTGGAAAACATGTATGTCTTGAGCGAGTACGAACAGGGTTTAGTGCTTGAGAGGAAAGTGGAATTAATTACTCGTTCGCTCGAGTGGGGAGCCGAAAATGAACAACTTGGGTTAACAGCGAACCTTACGGATTCCTGGACATCAGAACAAAGACAACAGTTTTTGATGGACTGGCAAAATGATGAGGCATTGCTACAGAACGAACGATTAGGGCTCGCTTCAGACCTTATGGATTCTTGGACCCCTGAACAATGAGAAAATTTCATGCTGGATTGGCAAGACGACGAACCTTTACTACAGACTGGTCGTGGACAAAAAAGACCTATCGATGATGTAGACGAGGGTGCAAGTACATCTGAACAGGTTAGCGATAATACTTTTTTTACCATGACTGGTGTGAAACAAGTGAGAGTGAAAAAGTTTCGAACAACGGGTGTCGATTATACCATGCGATTTACGGATACGTTTGCCCATTTGGAACTTTCCCAGTTCCATAATCGTCTCCATGAGATATTTCAAAGCGTGTTAGATACGGTCACCCGAGATATTCCTGAGCACGATCAAGTTCGTTTTGTATTGCAATCGCCTCAGCTTGAATACCCTATTTCGCTGCCGTTTATGCCTCGTCAACGCCTCACCACTGAACGCGTGCTAGCTGAAATTGAGCGTGTGATTCAATCCAATCGTGAATTTCGATTGAATGATTCTGTACATGTGAATCTGATTCATGTGGAAATGCCCCATGGCGGTAAGGGTACAAAGCGAAGTGAAATCAACCTGGAGAAACATTTGGTTAAAAAAAGATCCATTATTTGCATTCAAAAAACAAAGATGAACTTTGTTTAGCCAGAGCCCTGGTTGTTGCTAAAGCCAAAATCGAAAACGATAGCCGGGATTGTCTTATACGAAAACCTGAGAGACCGCTACAAACACGTTTAGCTCAAGAATTACACAGGAATGCTGGCGTCCCCCTCGGATCCTGTGGACTGGACGAAGTCAAACAGTTTCAAACCTATCTTTCCGAGTACCAAATCAACATCGTTTCTAAAGAACATCAGAACACCCTCATTTTTTCAGGTCCAGATCAAGAGAAAAGAATTTACCTCTATCTCCACGATAACCATTACGACGTTATCACTAGCATGCCCGGCTTTTTCGCTTGGGGCATGTATTGCCATGCCTGTAAGAAAGCCTACAATAATCAGAGAGATCATTTGTGTCCCAACGCGTGTAAATGTTGTCGTTTTCCGAACTGTCCCATTGTATCCTGGATGCATTGTGACCGTTGCAATCGATTGTTTAAAAGTCAAGAGTGTTTTGATCGACATAAACAAGTGGTGGGAAAATCGAAATCCATCTGTTCCGATCTCGTCAAATGTTCTGAATGTCATACCATCGTGAAGCGAAGTAAAAAGAAACCTGACAAGCACCATTGTGGCATGACGAAATGTACGATATGTAAAGAGTATATTCGATCCGACAACCACCCCTGTTACATCCAACCTGTGAGGAAACGAAACACAACCGAAGCGACCAATGAAGCCGAGGATGAAGACGGGTACGATCAGCTGTTGTTCTTCGATTTCGAATGTCGTCAAGAAAATGGTAACCACGAACCCAACTTATGCGTGGTCCAGAACGAAGCCGGTGACGAATGGTCGTTTCAAGGGGATAACACGCGAAACGAATTTTGCGAATGGTTGTTCACAGAGGAACACAAGGGATGTGTCATAATAGCGCACAACTTCCAAGGTTACGATAGCTATTTCATTCTCTAATATCTACGCGAGAACGGTGTTCACTACGACGTTATCATGCGCGGTGCAAAGGTCCTCACGCTGTCGGTGCCTATGTTCAACATCAAATTCATCGATTCCCTGAGCTTCATACCGATGAGATTGGCAAACTTCCCCAAAACCTTTGGTTTGGACGAACTCGCAAAAGGCTATTTCCCACACCTTTTCAACAAAAAGGAAAATGAGAATTACGTTGGACCCCTACCTCCGAGTTCATATTACCATCCTAATGGAATGAGTCCCGAGGAGAAAGAAAAGTTTCTAGAATGGCATAACGGTTTGAAAGAGAACAATTACGTGTTCGACTTCCAACAAGAAATCCTAAGCTACTGCCGTTCCGATGTGGATATTCTCCGTCACTGTTGCCTCGAGTTTCGCGAACTGTTCCGTGATGTCACTGATATTGATCCGTTCGAGAAATGCCTTACCATCGCGTCAGCCTGTAATCTGGTCTATCGAACGAATTATCTCCAAGAAGATACCATTGCCATCATTCCTCCTCACGGTTACCAGCCGAAAATCAAACAATCCATCCTGGCACGAAAATGGTTATCTTACACGGCTGAAAAGAATGGCATTGACATTCAACATGCCTATAATGGGGGAGAAAAACGCGTTGACCGCTATTTGCTGGACGGATATCATGAAGAGACCAATACAGCCTACGAAGTCCATGGGTGTTTCTGGCATGGGTGTTTGAATTGTTATGCCCGTGATACCGTGAACCCCGTCAGCGAAAAAACGATGCATGACCTATACATGGCGACCATGGAAAGGGCACTGTATTTGAAAGATCAAGGATTCAACGTGGTGGAAGTGTGGGAATGTGAAATCAAGCGAGAATTGGAACGCAATGACGCCATGAGACAGTACTTTGACAACTATGATGTGGTGGATCCTTTAGAACCTCGTGACGGATTCTATGGTGGCCGAACCAACGCAGCCAAATTATTTCATGAATGTGAAGAGGGTGAAAAAATCAAGTACGTCGATTTCACGAGCCTCTACCCGTGGTGCAATAAAATGACAAAGACAGTCGTGGGTCATCCACGTATCATCACCGAGAACTTTGACGAAGATATATCCACCTACTTTGGTTTGATCAAGTGCACGGTACTTCCACCACGAGGTCTCTTCCATCCTGTCCTTCCCTATCGTACTCAACGTAAATTGATGTTCCCCCTCTGCAAGCGGTGTGCCGATACCTGCAATCAAGCCACCTGTACCCACGGCGACAACGAGAGAGCTATCCAAGGAACGTGGTGTAGCGTGGAGTTAGAGAAAGCGTTGGAGAAAGGTTACCGAATCCTGCAACTGCATGAAGTATGGCATTTTCCTGAAACCTCTGACGCACTGTTCAAAGATTATATCGATACCTTTCTCAAGATCAAGCAAGAGGCAAGTGGTTATCCTAAGAATTGCACAACGGAGGAACAGAAACGACGCTACGTCGAAGATTACTTCGAACGGGAAGGAGTCCGCTTGGATCCTAGCAAGATCGAACACAATCCTGGATTGCGTGCGTTGGCTAAGCTGATGCTGAATTCATTTTGTGGTAAATTTGCTCAGCGAACCAATATGGTCAAAACGGAACAGATTCGAGACCCGCAGGTGTATTTTGATTACCTGTCGTCGGACGAAATCAGCGTGCTCGACGCCAACCTGGTGAGTGATGACATGATCGAGATCCGATATGAGTACACCGAAAATTTTATTCAGCCTAATGCCAAAACCAACGTGGTCATCGCCGCCTTCACCACCACCTATGCGCGCCTCAAACTCTACGGGGTATTGGATATGTTGCAAGAAAGAGTCTTGTACTACGATACCGATTCGGTGATCTTTGTCAGCAAACCCGGCGATCCAGATCCTCCGACAGGTCCGTATCTCGGGGAGTTAACTGACGAGTTGAAAGGGGGTCACATCACTACCTTCATTTCGGGCGGTCCAAAGAATTATTGTTATCGGACCAACACGAATAAGGTGGAGACGAAGATACGTGGTATCACGCTGAATTGCACCGCAAGGCAAAAGGTGAACTTGATGTTATTCGTGCATTGGTGTACCTACATGCAAAATGTAATGTCAAAGGGCAAGTGTCCGTTGACATCCCGTTCAAGATAACCCGAGACACAAAGACAAAAAACATTGTGACCAAACGCATGAAAAAGGATTATCGTATTGTTTATAACAAGCGTGTTATTATTGATGAATACAAAACATTACCTTATGGATTTTAAATACAGTTAAAAGAACAATTATACTTATTGAAAAATACAAAGAACAATTATATTTGTTGAAATACACAGAACAGTTATATTTGTTGAAATACAAAGAACAGTTATATTTGTTGAAATACAAAGAACAGTTATATTTGTTGAACAGTTATTCATGTTTAAATTACAGTTGAAATAAAACGTTTGAAATGTTCGTTAATTTGCGAGCTTTAATTTGTGGTAATGATCCAGATTTACCCCTGTCTTTTCTTCCAACGACTTGATCTGCTGTGCATTCTTTCCGCATAGGTCCCCCGTCATCATTTCTTTGGCGTTCATATGATAAACAAAGTATTTCCCATCCTGGGGGGCTGCGGGTACCGTTATACCATTTAATGTTTCTAATATGATTTGTGTTAACATGATTGAATGTAGCGTTGAGTTATCGATAAGCGTTGCCGGTAACATATTCTTCTGTATCAAAAGTCTCATCAAATCCAAGGTTTCCAGGTTTCCCTCTTGCGTTATGGTTTTGTCCGAAAGCCATTGGGTTACGTTGTTTCTCCAAGACATGTTGCTTCTATCAAATGTTTGTCTGATCTGATCAAAAATCAGAAAAGGTACAGTGTTTTATAGGGTTTTGTTACATTTGTACGCATGCGCTTTCACGTTTATAGAATAACTTTCATCACAATCTGATCAAAATCGAAGGTGATACAGTGTTTTTATAGGGATTGTTACACTTCCTATTCAGTTACAATAACTTGAAAATTTCTTGTTTAAGCACCCGTCTTTGATCTGCACAAAAGATAGATCTCCAATCATCACACGTATACTTGAGCATTTCAAAACCGTTCACACTAGGTTTAATATCGTTCAAACTTTCGGTAAAAGCCTTCATGACATTTGCTTCTTAAACCTTTTCCAAAGCACGGTCATAGTATAAACATAACTGTTCATCCCTTTCCATCATGAGGCAGTCGTGCTGTCTTTGGGAAGGATGATCAATGAGGCAACCATTGCAGTTCTCAACCACAAGACGAGATATGTTCGATGCTATTTCTTCAACGTAACTTTTCAACAGTTTCTTTTCGATACGTTTCTGACGATGATGAAGAACTAATTCTTTATCGTCAATATCGAGAGGTTTAGACATGACTAGCTCTTTACTCCACGAGTTTCAAAGAATGTTTGACAGTTTCTCACAAGTTGAAGATGTTTTATACGATTTGATTAGGCCCGGAAAGGCCCGAAATGGCACTTTTTGGCCCTATTGGGCCCCATGGCCCGATGACCCACAGTAATAATATATTCTCGTATTATCCATGTTCGATATAATATTCCTTTGATGTTTATAAAATTTATGAACAGCGGCTAGTACTGTCATAATGAAATACAGAGCATAGTGTGAACATTGTTCATAGTCATGGGTAACTCTGCCAGCAAAAATCCAAAGATCAACAAAAATCATAACAAACAGAAAATGTTTAGAATAGGTATAAGTGTTGGTCGTAATGATCTCAATTTGGAGGGGCATTTACAGATGGGCTATAGCAGTAAAACTATCAAAAACTACAAATCTGTTGAAAATGAACATTTGACAAATGTCGAACACACTAACAGTATGTAAAGATCAATTTATTCACAATAAAAACCATGTTTATAAAAACTACATGAAGTATAAGTACAAAATAACATTATAATAAAAACTATATTTACATTAAATTTCAGAATGTCTGTTCGAGTGTTTTCAATTTATGTCTGAATCTAAGTTGCTTAACTCAATGTCTGTAGCATTCAAAGTTGGTCTATGCCACGGTCTCCTGGAACCTCGCACACAAAGAATCAGATCTCTCATCTGAGCAAAACAAATTTTTGTGCGGAGCCAGTTCATTGCTACTCCTGGAAGTATACCTTTCTTATCAGAGAGTTGTTCTGAAAGGGTATTCAAGAAATGATGTGTTTCACGACTGCATCCACCGTACGCACTAAAAACTAGTGGTGTAAACGAGGCATGCTCAACTTGTACACACCGCTGATTGTATTGGCGTTTCTTCTCTCGTTCATTTCTTGTAAAAGCAGCATTCAGGTTCTGGTTCAAATGTGTCTTGGCGTAAGGATTAAAAACCCTAACGTCGAAGAATGCCATTTCACATCTTTCCCAGAACCCTCATGCAGCTACATCCAGACGAGCATCATCAGCGATATTGGAGCCAGATGGCAAATTCTCTCCTGTCAGAGGTGTGAGAGGTGGTTCCACTCGAACATCATATGCAACTTCATCTAACAGGTTGGCAAATATATCTCGTAGCTCGTCATGGCGTCGGTGAATAAAACCACCCTTCAGGCACGAGATTGCATGATCTACAGTGAATTGTTTCCCACAGGCACAATACGATGGTAGTCTTTTCG
>CAXIUP010000157.1:0-58555 GCA_964035015.1 Corallium rubrum | reverse complement strand
TACGATGTCGAAATTCCACAAACTTTTAAAACTGTCTGTGTAAAATGTCACTCGTGCCGTCCCCTATCTAGTCTTCTTGTTAAAATGTGCTGTTAGTTTATGTTTTATAGTGTTAGCTTAGAAGTACCTATATTTACGCCTTGATGTTGGCCATTACTAGGCTTCATTTTGTATTATATATATAGGGACCCCGTAATGGAGCAACAACTCTGTGGGACTTCCCTGCTACTCGTGCAGGCAAAGCTTGTAAATAAATAAATAAGCCTTTAAGGCAAGCTACAATCATTGACAAAATTAGTTGAAACGACTTGAGTGAATCATGCCATGTTAATTGCTAGGCCTCTTTTTTGCATGAATTGCTATCCCCCCGTCCCCCCTTTTCAATGTTGATACTCTGAACATTTAAATGTAATGGCAGGTGACTGAGTGCAAATTGCAAACGTTTTGAGGTCCACAACATTGAAGTGGGGGGGAGGGGGAACATGAAACCATTTCATGTTAGCTTTGTTTCAAGAATTATGTCAATGATTGTCTGAGAACAAATTGGACGCAAACGCAACAGATTTAATTCATAAAAATCCATTTTCTCTGATGGATTGACCATTAATGTTTTAAAATATGCTAAAGAAGAATATGTGGTTAGTTTATATGCATATTATATTGTCGAACGGGATTACAATAATTTTTTTGTAAGCATTTGAAGTTAAAGTTTTATGCGATGAGCAAGCGATTAATTACAGTAGTAGCCATTTAAAAGAAGTTGCGTATGCCACGGCTCACAGGCATAATGACCTATGTGACAAAACAAGTCGAAGAAGCCACTCTAGTTAAGAAATTACCAAGTCATTTAGAAAAAGATTAGTAGTTTGATAAAGGAACTCTCGTCCTATTGAATTTCTATAGAACCGTGGCGAAGTCGAGTGGCTCATGTGCCGCTGGTTGCTCAGTTACTTTGAATGATCATTTTTCGCGAAAGAACATAGTGGAATTAGTGTGGCAGCATAACAGGAATTATTCGTAAATAAAATTTAAGCGTCAGGAATAACATGGAATTTAGGCGGTTTCTGCAGTCGATCGTATACGATTACGTTCAACCGGAGAAATGAGCCCGACATGTCTTGTTTTTTGAACAAATCTCCCAGGGGGTCTATCGCAACATGGCGCCTTGCTGCTTAGCATTCGCTATATTGGACAAATAAATAGTGTTATAGAATTATTTCGAGTGAAATGAACTGTTTATAGTAATTTCTTAGCTACATCGTTTTATATCAATTCAGTTTACCATATCAATTCTGTATTTTGCCACACTTTACCACACTTTACCACACTTTACCATGCTTATGTTAATAAATTAGATTATGATTCTTTTATATATGCAGATTGTGGTAAAGTGTGGTAAAGTGTACTAAATTTTAGTGTAAGTATATGGTAAAGTGTGATCAAATGCAACAATTATGTCCACTTAATGCTTAAATAGAGCTAAAGTTTAAAAACATCTTTGTGTAACGAATATTTCAGTTGAAATTGCACTGAATATTATGCGAAGTTTGTGGTAAAGTGTGGTAAGCTGAGCTTAATTTTAGCGGTCTCGTACACAGCAAAGTGCAATGATATCTTAGAAGTATATATGTGTTGTCAACTATTTGTCAACTATTTGTAATGATAAAAGTATAAGGAGAAAGGTTTGGGTATCGATTATTTTTGTTGAAATCGAGCTGAACTCCTCGATTCATTGTTTATTTATGTTCCTTGACATATGAGCTCTTTTATAACACGGGTGCCAGTTGTAACTTGAGATGAATTCGAAGCCTTGGGTAATTATTCTATTGACAAGTTTTTAATGAATGCAACTGGTGAAAGAATTTTTCCCCCTTGCTACAAACAATTCGTTCTGTTCTTTTGGGCATTAACTTAAGACAATTTCTTCCCGACTTTTCTCTTTATATCAGCATGAATGGTCAAATATTTTAATGATTTGCGCAAGTGCAGGGTATACATTATCCTTCATGATAGGTCTGCAATAAAATTATCGACAGATTTTAATTTTACGTGTAGGTTTTGTGTCAGAATTATAAACTCATCATGGAAATACAGAGGGCGTGCGCAGCTTTTAAACCGACAATAATTTTGAACCTGATTTCCGCGTAGTGACAGTTAACATTAGGACGTCATGGTGACGTCATGTAATTAACCTTTAAAGTTTATCGTTTGTTGTTAGCGATCAATATATGTGTTAAATGTATGTGAGATCACTTTGCGCAGTCGTGGGTAAAATATGCCGTTTCTCTGCAACGAAAAATGTACGGAGAATTATTAACGTAAATTCAGAATGTCTGAGAACAAATTGGACGCAAACGCAACAGATTTAATTCATAAAAATCCATTTTCTCTGATGGATTGACCATTAATGTTTTAAAATATGCTAAAGAAGAATATGTGGTTAGTTTATATGCATATTATATTGTCGAACGGGATTACAATAATTTTTTTGTAAGCATTTGAAGTTAAAGTTTTATGCGATGAGCAAGCGATTAATTACAGTAGTAGCCATTTAAAAGAAGTTGCGTATGCCACGGCTCACAGGCATAATGACCTATGTGACAAAACAAGTCGAAGAAGCCACTCTAGTTAAGAAATTACCAAGTCATTTAGAAAAAGATTAGTAGTTTGATAAAGGAACTCTCGTCCTATTGAATTTCTATAGAACCGTGGCGAAGTCGAGTGGCTCATGTGCCGCTGGTTGCTCAGTTACTTTGAATGATCATTTTTCGCGAAAGAACATAGTGGAATTAGTGTGGCAGCATAACAGGAATTATTCGTAAATAAAATTTAAGCGTCAGGAATAACATGGAATTTAGGCGGTTTCTGCAGTCGATCGTATACGATTACGTTCAACCGGAGAAATGAGCCCGACATGTCTTGTTTTTTGAACAAATCTCCCAGGGGGTCTATCGCAACATGGCGCCTTGCTGCTTAGCATTCGCTATATTGGACAAATAAATAGTGTTATAGAATTATTTCGAGTGAAATGAACTGTTTATAGTAATTTCTTAGCTACATCGTTTTATATCAATTCAGTTTACCATATCAATTCTGTATTTTGCCACACTTTACCACACTTTACCACACTTTACCATGCTTATGTTAATAAATTAGATTATGATTCTTTTATATATGCAGATTGTGGTAAAGTGTGGTAAAGTGTACTAAATTTTAGTGTAAGTATATGGTAAAGTGTGATCAAATGCAACAATTATGTCCACTTAATGCTTAAATAGAGCTAAAGTTTAAAAACATCTTTGTGTAACGAATATTTCAGTTGAAATTGCACTGAATATTATGCGAAGTTTGTGGTAAAGTGTGGTAAGCTGAGCTTAATTTTAGCGGTCTCGTACACAGCAAAGTGCAATGATATCTTAGAAGTATATATGTGTTGTCAACTATTTGTCAACTATTTGTAATGATAAAAGTATAAGGAGAAAGGTTTGGGTATCGATTATTTTTGTTGAAATCGAGCTGAACTCCTCGATTCATTGTTTATTTATGTTCCTTGACATATGAGCTCTTTTATAACACGGGTGCCAGTTGTAACTTGAGATGAATTCGAAGCCTTGGGTAATTATTCTATTGACAAGTTTTTAATGAATGCAACTGGTGAAAGAATTTTTTCCCCCTTGCTACAAACAATTCGTTCTGTTCTTTTGGGCATTAACTTAAGACAATTTCTTCCCGACTTTTCTCTTTATATCAGCATGAATGGTCAAATATTTTAATGATTTGCGCAAGTGCAGGGTATACATTATCCTTCATGATAGGTCTGCAATAAAATTATCGACAGATTTTAATTTTACGTGTAGGTTTTGTGTCAGAATTATAAACTCATCATGGAAATACAGAGGGCGTGCGCAGCTTTTAAACCGACAATAATTTTGAACCTGATTTCCGCGTAGTGACAGTTAACATTAGGACGTCATGGTGACGTCATGTAATTAACCTTTAAAGTTTATCGTTTGTTGTTAGCGATCAATATATGTGTTAAATGTATGTGAGATCACTTTGCGCAGTCGTGGGTAAAATATGCCGTTTCTCTGCAACGAAAAATGTACGGAGAATTATTAACGTAAATTCAGACAATCATTGACAAAATTAGTTGAAACGACTTGAGTGAATCATGCCATGTTAATTGCTAGGCCTCTTTTTTGCATGAATTGCTATCCCCCCGTCCCCCCTTTTCAATGTTGATACTCTGAACATTTAAATGTAATGGCAGGTGACTGAGTGCAAATTGCAAACGTTTTGAGGTCCACAACATTGAAGTGGGGGGAGGGGGAACATGAAACCATTTCATGTTAGCTTTGTTTCAAGAATTATGTCAATGATTGTCTGAGAACAAATTGGACGCAAACGCAACAGATTTAATTCATAAAAATCCATTTTCTCTGATGGATTGACCATTAATGTTTTAAAATATGCTAAAGAAGAATATGTGGTTAGTTTATATGCATATTATATTGTCGAACGGGATTACAATAATTTTTTTGTAAGCATTTGAAGTTAAAGTTTTATGCGATGAGCAAGCGATTAATTACAGTAGTAGCCATTTAAAAGAAGTTGCGTATGCCACGGCTCACAGGCATAATGACCTATGTGACAAAACAAGTCGAAGAAGCCACTCTAGTTAAGAAATTACCAAGTCATTTAGAAAAAGATTAGTAGTTTGATAAAGGAACTCTCGTCCTATTGAATTTCTATAGAACCGTGGCGAAGTCGAGTGGCTCATGTGCCGCTGGTTGCTCAGTTACTTTGAATGATCATTTTTCGCGAAAGAACATAGTGGAATTAGTGTGGCAGCATAACAGGAATTATTCGTAAATAAAATTTAAGCGTCAGGAATAACATGGAATTTAGGCGGTTTCTGCAGTCGATCGTATACGATTACGTTCAACCGGAGAAATGAGCCCGACATGTCTTGTTTTTTGAACAAATCTCCCAGGGGGTCTATCGCAACATGGCGCCTTGCTGCTTAGCATTCGCTATATTGGACAAATAAATAGTGTTATAGAATTATTTCGAGTGAAATGAACTGTTTATAGTAATTTCTTAGCTACATCGTTTTATATCAATTCAGTTTACCATATCAATTCTGTATTTTGCCACACTTTACCACACTTTACCACACTTTACCATGCTTATGTTAATAAATTAGATTATGATTCTTTTATATATGCAGATTGTGGTAAAGTGTGGTAAAGTGTACTAAATTTTAGTGTAAGTATATGGTAAAGTGTGATCAAATGCAACAATTATGTCCACTTAATGCTTAAATAGAGCTAAAGTTTAAAAACATCTTTGTGTAACGAATATTTCAGTTGAAATTGCACTGAATATTATGCGAAGTTTGTGGTAAAGTGTGGTAAGCTGAGCTTAATTTTAGCGGTCTCGTACACAGCAAAGTGCAATGATATCTTAGAAGTATATATGTGTTGTCAACTATTTGTCAACTATTTGTAATGATAAAAGTATAAGGAGAAAGGTTTGGGTATCGATTATTTTTGTTGAAATCGAGCTGAACTCCTCGATTCATTGTTTATTTATGTTCCTTGACATATGAGCTCTTTTATAACACGGGTGCCAGTTGTAACTTGAGATGAATTCGAAGCCTTGGGTAATTATTCTATTGACAAGTTTTTAATGAATGCAACTGGTGAAAGAATTTTTTCCCCCTTGCTACAAACAATTCGTTCTGTTCTTTTGGGCATTAACTTAAGACAATTTCTTCCCGACTTTTCTCTTTATATCAGCATGAATGGTCAAATATTTTAATGATTTGCGCAAGTGCAGGGTATACATTATCCTTCATGATAGGTCTGCAATAAAATTATCGACAGATTTTAATTTTACGTGTAGGTTTTGTGTCAGAATTATAAACTCATCATGGAAATACAGAGGGCGTGCGCAGCTTTTAAACCGACAATAATTTTGAACCTGATTTCCGCGTAGTGACAGTTAACATTAGGACGTCATGGTGACGTCATGTAATTAACCTTTAAAGTTTATCGTTTGTTGTTAGCGATCAATATATGTGTTAAATGTATGTGAGATCACTTTGCGCAGTCGTGGGTAAAATATGCCGTTTCTCTGCAACGAAAAATGTACGGAGAATTATTAACGTAAATTCAGACAATCATTGACAAAATTAGTTGAAACGACTTGAGTGAATCATGCCATGTTAATTGCTAGGCCTCTTTTTTGCATGAATTGCTATCCCCCCGTCCCCCCTTTTCAATGTTGATACTCTGAACATTTAAATGTAATGGCAGGTGACTGAGTGCAAATTGCAAACGTTTTGAGGTCCACAACATTGAAGTGGGGGGAGGGGGAACATGAAACCATTTCATGTTAGCTTTGTTTCAAGAATTATGTCAATGATTGTCTGAGAACAAATTGGACGCAAACGCAACAGATTTAATTCATAAAAATCCATTTTCTCTGATGGATTGACCATTAATGTTTTAAAATATGCTAAAGAAGAATATGTGGTTAGTTTATATGCATATTATATTGTCGAACGGGATTACAATAATTTTTTTGTAAGCATTTGAAGTTAAAGTTTTATGCGATGAGCAAGCGATTAATTACAGTAGTAGCCATTTAAAAGAAGTTGCGTATGCCACGGCTCACAGGCATAATGACCTATGTGACAAAACAAGTCGAAGAAGCCACTCTAGTTAAGAAATTACCAAGTCATTTAGAAAAAGATTAGTAGTTTGATAAAGGAACTCTCGTCCTATTGAATTTCTATAGAACCGTGGCGAAGTCGAGTGGCTCATGTGCCGCTGGTTGCTCAGTTACTTTGAATGATCATTTTTCGCGAAAGAACATAGTGGAATTAGTGTGGCAGCATAACAGGAATTATTCGTAAATAAAATTTAAGCGTCAGGAATAACATGGAATTTAGGCGGTTTCTGCAGTCGATCGTATACGATTACGTTCAACCGGAGAAATGAGCCCGACATGTCTTGTTTTTTGAACAAATCTCCCAGGGGGTCTATCGCAACATGGCGCCTTGCTGCTTAGCATTCGCTATATTGGACAAATAAATAGTGTTATAGAATTATTTCGAGTGAAATGAACTGTTTATAGTAATTTCTTAGCTACATCGTTTTATATCAATTCAGTTTACCATATCAATTCTGTATTTTGCCACACTTTACCACACTTTACCACACTTTACCATGCTTATGTTAATAAATTAGATTATGATTCTTTTATATATGCAGATTGTGGTAAAGTGTGGTAAAGTGTACTAAATTTTAGTGTAAGTATATGGTAAAGTGTGATCAAATGCAACAATTATGTCCACTTAATGCTTAAATAGAGCTAAAGTTTAAAAACATCTTTGTGTAACGAATATTTCAGTTGAAATTGCACTGAATATTATGCGAAGTTTGTGGTAAAGTGTGGTAAGCTGAGCTTAATTTTAGCGGTCTCGTACACAGCAAAGTGCAATGATATCTTAGAAGTATATATGTGTTGTCAACTATTTGTCAACTATTTGTAATGATAAAAGTATAAGGAGAAAGGTTTGGGTATCGATTATTTTTGTTGAAATCGAGCTGAACTCCTCGATTCATTGTTTATTTATGTTCCTTGACATATGAGCTCTTTTATAACACGGGTGCCAGTTGTAACTTGAGATGAATTCGAAGCCTTGGGTAATTATTCTATTGACAAGTTTTTAATGAATGCAACTGGTGAAAGAATTTTTTCCCCCTTGCTACAAACAATTCGTTCTGTTCTTTTGGGCATTAACTTAAGACAATTTCTTCCCGACTTTTCTCTTTATATCAGCATGAATGGTCAAATATTTTAATGATTTGCGCAAGTGCAGGGTATACATTATCCTTCATGATAGGTCTGCAATAAAATTATCGACAGATTTTAATTTTACGTGTAGGTTTTGTGTCAGAATTATAAACTCATCATGGAAATACAGAGGGCGTGCGCAGCTTTTAAACCGACAATAATTTTGAACCTGATTTCCGCGTAGTGACAGTTAACATTAGGACGTCATGGTGACGTCATGTAATTAACCTTTAAAGTTTATCGTTTGTTGTTAGCGATCAATATATGTGTTAAATGTATGTGAGATCACTTTGCGCAGTCGTGGGTAAAATATGCCGTTTCTCTGCAACGAAAAATGTACGGAGAATTATTAACGTAAATTCAGACAATCATTGACAAAATTAGTTGAAACGACTTGAGTGAATCATGCCATGTTAATTGCTAGGCCTCTTTTTTGCATGAATTGCTATCCCCCCGTCCCCCCTTTTCAATGTTGATACTCTGAACATTTAAATGTAATGGCAGGTGACTGAGTGCAAATTGCAAACGTTTTGAGGTCCACAACATTGAAGTGGGGGGAGGGGGAACATGAAACCATTTCATGTTAGCTTTGTTTCAAGAATTATGTCAATGATTGTCTGAGAACAAATTGGACGCAAACGCAACAGATTTAATTCATAAAAATCCATTTTCTCTGATGGATTGACCATTAATGTTTTAAAATATGCTAAAGAAGAATATGTGGTTAGTTTATATGCATATTATATTGTCGAACGGGATTACAATAATTTTTTTGTAAGCATTTGAAGTTAAAGTTTTATGCGATGAGCAAGCGATTAATTACAGTAGTAGCCATTTAAAAGAAGTTGCGTATGCCACGGCTCACAGGCATAATGACCTATGTGACAAAACAAGTCGAAGAAGCCACTCTAGTTAAGAAATTACCAAGTCATTTAGAAAAAGATTAGTAGTTTGATAAAGGAACTCTCGTCCTATTGAATTTCTATAGAACCGTGGCGAAGTCGAGTGGCTCATGTGCCGCTGGTTGCTCAGTTACTTTGAATGATCATTTTTCGCGAAAGAACATAGTGGAATTAGTGTGGCAGCATAACAGGAATTATTCGTAAATAAAATTTAAGCGTCAGGAATAACATGGAATTTAGGCGGTTTCTGCAGTCGATCGTATACGATTACGTTCAACCGGAGAAATGAGCCCGACATGTCTTGTTTTTTGAACAAATCTCCCAGGGGGTCTATCGCAACATGGCGCCTTGCTGCTTAGCATTCGCTATATTGGACAAATAAATAGTGTTATAGAATTATTTCGAGTGAAATGAACTGTTTATAGTAATTTCTTAGCTACATCGTTTTATATCAATTCAGTTTACCATATCAATTCTGTATTTTGCCACACTTTACCACACTTTACCACACTTTACCATGCTTATGTTAATAAATTAGATTATGATTCTTTTATATATGCAGATTGTGGTAAAGTGTGGTAAAGTGTACTAAATTTTAGTGTAAGTATATGGTAAAGTGTGATCAAATGCAACAATTATGTCCACTTAATGCTTAAATAGAGCTAAAGTTTAAAAACATCTTTGTGTAACGAATATTTCAGTTGAAATTGCACTGAATATTATGCGAAGTTTGTGGTAAAGTGTGGTAAGCTGAGCTTAATTTTAGCGGTCTCGTACACAGCAAAGTGCAATGATATCTTAGAAGTATATATGTGTTGTCAACTATTTGTCAACTATTTGTAATGATAAAAGTATAAGGAGAAAGGTTTGGGTATCGATTATTTTTGTTGAAATCGAGCTGAACTCCTCGATTCATTGTTTATTTATGTTCCTTGACATATGAGCTCTTTTATAACACGGGTGCCAGTTGTAACTTGAGATGAATTCGAAGCCTTGGGTAATTATTCTATTGACAAGTTTTTAATGAATGCAACTGGTGAAAGAATTTTTTCCCCCTTGCTACAAACAATTCGTTCTGTTCTTTTGGGCATTAACTTAAGACAATTTCTTCCCGACTTTTCTCTTTATATCAGCATGAATGGTCAAATATTTTAATGATTTGCGCAAGTGCAGGGTATACATTATCCTTCATGATAGGTCTGCAATAAAATTATCGACAGATTTTAATTTTACGTGTAGGTTTTGTGTCAGAATTATAAACTCATCATGGAAATACAGAGGGCGTGCGCAGCTTTTAAACCGACAATAATTTTGAACCTGATTTCCGCGTAGTGACAGTTAACATTAGGACGTCATGGTGACGTCATGTAATTAACCTTTAAAGTTTATCGTTTGTTGTTAGCGATCAATATATGTGTTAAATGTATGTGAGATCACTTTGCGCAGTCGTGGGTAAAATATGCCGTTTCTCTGCAACGAAAAATGTACGGAGAATTATTAACGTAAATTCAGACAATCATTGACAAAATTAGTTGAAACGACTTGAGTGAATCATGCCATGTTAATTGCTAGGCCTCTTTTTTGCATGAATTGCTATCCCCCCGTCCCCCCTTTTCAATGTTGATACTCTGAACATTTAAATGTAATGGCAGGTGACTGAGTGCAAATTGCAAACGTTTTGAGGTCCACAACATTGAAGTGGGGGGGAGGGGGAACATGAAACCATTTCATGTTAGCTTTGTTTCAAGAATTATGTCAATGATTGTCTGAGAACAAATTGGACGCAAACGCAACAGATTTAATTCATAAAAATCCATTTTCTCTGATGGATTGACCATTAATGTTTTAAAATATGCTAAAGAAGAATATGTGGTTAGTTTATATGCATATTATATTGTCGAACGGGATTACAATAATTTTTTTGTAAGCATTTGAAGTTAAAGTTTTATGCGATGAGCAAGCGATTAATTACAGTAGTAGCCATTTAAAAGAAGTTGCGTATGCCACGGCTCACAGGCATAATGACCTATGTGACAAAACAAGTCGAAGAAGCCACTCTAGTTAAGAAATTACCAAGTCATTTAGAAAAAGATTAGTAGTTTGATAAAGGAACTCTCGTCCTATTGAATTTCTATAGAACCGTGGCGAAGTCGAGTGGCTCATGTGCCGCTGGTTGCTCAGTTACTTTGAATGATCATTTTTCGCGAAAGAACATAGTGGAATTAGTGTGGCAGCATAACAGGAATTATTCGTAAATAAAATTTAAGCGTCAGGAATAACATGGAATTTAGGCGGTTTCTGCAGTCGATCGTATACGATTACGTTCAACCGGAGAAATGAGCCCGACATGTCTTGTTTTTTGAACAAATCTCCCAGGGGGTCTATCGCAACATGGCGCCTTGCTGCTTAGCATTCGCTATATTGGACAAATAAATAGTGTTATAGAATTATTTCGAGTGAAATGAACTGTTTATAGTAATTTCTTAGCTACATCGTTTTATATCAATTCAGTTTACCATATCAATTCTGTATTTTGCCACACTTTACCACACTTTACCACACTTTACCATGCTTATGTTAATAAATTAGATTATGATTCTTTTATATATGCAGATTGTGGTAAAGTGTGGTAAAGTGTACTAAATTTTAGTGTAAGTATATGGTAAAGTGTGATCAAATGCAACAATTATGTCCACTTAATGCTTAAATAGAGCTAAAGTTTAAAAACATCTTTGTGTAACGAATATTTCAGTTGAAATTGCACTGAATATTATGCGAAGTTTGTGGTAAAGTGTGGTAAGCTGAGCTTAATTTTAGCGGTCTCGTACACAGCAAAGTGCAATGATATCTTAGAAGTATATATGTGTTGTCAACTATTTGTCAACTATTTGTAATGATAAAAGTATAAGGAGAAAGGTTTGGGTATCGATTATTTTTGTTGAAATCGAGCTGAACTCCTCGATTCATTGTTTATTTATGTTCCTTGACATATGAGCTCTTTTATAACACGGGTGCCAGTTGTAACTTGAGATGAATTCGAAGCCTTGGGTAATTATTCTATTGACAAGTTTTTAATGAATGCAACTGGTGAAAGAATTTTTTCCCCCTTGCTACAAACAATTCGTTCTGTTCTTTTGGGCATTAACTTAAGACAATTTCTTCCCGACTTTTCTCTTTATATCAGCATGAATGGTCAAATATTTTAATGATTTGCGCAAGTGCAGGGTATACATTATCCTTCATGATAGGTCTGCAATAAAATTATCGACAGATTTTAATTTTACGTGTAGGTTTTGTGTCAGAATTATAAACTCATCATGGAAATACAGAGGGCGTGCGCAGCTTTTAAACCGACAATAATTTTGAACCTGATTTCCGCGTAGTGACAGTTAACATTAGGACGTCATGGTGACGTCATGTAATTAACCTTTAAAGTTTATCGTTTGTTGTTAGCGATCAATATATGTGTTAAATGTATGTGAGATCACTTTGCGCAGTCGTGGGTAAAATATGCCGTTTCTCTGCAACGAAAAATGTACGGAGAATTATTAACGTAAATTCAGACAATCATTGACAAAATTAGTTGAAACGACTTGAGTGAATCATGCCATGTTAATTGCTAGGCCTCTTTTTTGCATGAATTGCTATCCCCCCGTCCCCCCTTTTCAATGTTGATACTCTGAACATTTAAATGTAATGGCAGGTGACTGAGTGCAAATTGCAAACGTTTTGAGGTCCACAACATTGAAGTGGGGGGAGGGGGAACATGAAACCATTTCATGTTAGCTTTGTTTCAAGAATTATGTCAATGATTGTCTGAGAACAAATTGGACGCAAACGCAACAGATTTAATTCATAAAAATCCATTTTCTCTGATGGATTGACCATTAATGTTTTAAAATATGCTAAAGAAGAATATGTGGTTAGTTTATATGCATATTATATTGTCGAACGGGATTACAATAATTTTTTTGTAAGCATTTGAAGTTAAAGTTTTATGCGATGAGCAAGCGATTAATTACAGTAGTAGCCATTTAAAAGAAGTTGCGTATGCCACGGCTCACAGGCATAATGACCTATGTGACAAAACAAGTCGAAGAAGCCACTCTAGTTAAGAAATTACCAAGTCATTTAGAAAAAGATTAGTAGTTTGATAAAGGAACTCTCGTCCTATTGAATTTCTATAGAACCGTGGCGAAGTCGAGTGGCTCATGTGCCGCTGGTTGCTCAGTTACTTTGAATGATCATTTTTCGCGAAAGAACATAGTGGAATTAGTGTGGCAGCATAACAGGAATTATTCGTAAATAAAATTTAAGCGTCAGGAATAACATGGAATTTAGGCGGTTTCTGCAGTCGATCGTATACGATTACGTTCAACCGGAGAAATGAGCCCGACATGTCTTGTTTTTTGAACAAATCTCCCAGGGGGTCTATCGCAACATGGCGCCTTGCTGCTTAGCATTCGCTATATTGGACAAATAAATAGTGTTATAGAATTATTTCGAGTGAAATGAACTGTTTATAGTAATTTCTTAGCTACATCGTTTTATATCAATTCAGTTTACCATATCAATTCTGTATTTTGCCACACTTTACCACACTTTACCACACTTTACCATGCTTATGTTAATAAATTAGATTATGATTCTTTTATATATGCAGATTGTGGTAAAGTGTGGTAAAGTGTACTAAATTTTAGTGTAAGTATATGGTAAAGTGTGATCAAATGCAACAATTATGTCCACTTAATGCTTAAATAGAGCTAAAGTTTAAAAACATCTTTGTGTAACGAATATTTCAGTTGAAATTGCACTGAATATTATGCGAAGTTTGTGGTAAAGTGTGGTAAGCTGAGCTTAATTTTAGCGGTCTCGTACACAGCAAAGTGCAATGATATCTTAGAAGTATATATGTGTTGTCAACTATTTGTCAACTATTTGTAATGATAAAAGTATAAGGAGAAAGGTTTGGGTATCGATTATTTTTGTTGAAATCGAGCTGAACTCCTCGATTCATTGTTTATTTATGTTCCTTGACATATGAGCTCTTTTATAACACGGGTGCCAGTTGTAACTTGAGATGAATTCGAAGCCTTGGGTAATTATTCTATTGACAAGTTTTTAATGAATGCAACTGGTGAAAGAATTTTTTCCCCCTTGCTACAAACAATTCGTTCTGTTCTTTTGGGCATTAACTTAAGACAATTTCTTCCCGACTTTTCTCTTTATATCAGCATGAATGGTCAAATATTTTAATGATTTGCGCAAGTGCAGGGTATACATTATCCTTCATGATAGGTCTGCAATAAAATTATCGACAGATTTTAATTTTACGTGTAGGTTTTGTGTCAGAATTATAAACTCATCATGGAAATACAGAGGGCGTGCGCAGCTTTTAAACCGACAATAATTTTGAACCTGATTTCCGCGTAGTGACAGTTAACATTAGGACGTCATGGTGACGTCATGTAATTAACCTTTAAAGTTTATCGTTTGTTGTTAGCGATCAATATATGTGTTAAATGTATGTGAGATCACTTTGCGCAGTCGTGGGTAAAATATGCCGTTTCTCTGCAACGAAAAATGTACGGAGAATTATTAACGTAAATTCAGACAATCATTGACAAAATTAGTTGAAACGACTTGAGTGAATCATGCCATGTTAATTGCTAGGCCTCTTTTTTGCATGAATTGCTATCCCCCCGTCCCCCCTTTTCAATGTTGATACTCTGAACATTTAAATGTAATGGCAGGTGACTGAGTGCAAATTGCAAACGTTTTGAGGTCCACAACATTGAAGTGGGGGGAGGGGGAACATGAAACCATTTCATGTTAGCTTTGTTTCAAGAATTATGTCAATGATTGTCTGAGAACAAATTGGACGCAAACGCAACAGATTTAATTCATAAAAATCCATTTTCTCTGATGGATTGACCATTAATGTTTTAAAATATGCTAAAGAAGAATATGTGGTTAGTTTATATGCATATTATATTGTCGAACGGGATTACAATAATTTTTTTGTAAGCATTTGAAGTTAAAGTTTTATGCGATGAGCAAGCGATTAATTACAGTAGTAGCCATTTAAAAGAAGTTGCGTATGCCACGGCTCACAGGCATAATGACCTATGTGACAAAACAAGTCGAAGAAGCCACTCTAGTTAAGAAATTACCAAGTCATTTAGAAAAAGATTAGTAGTTTGATAAAGGAACTCTCGTCCTATTGAATTTCTATAGAACCGTGGCGAAGTCGAGTGGCTCATGTGCCGCTGGTTGCTCAGTTACTTTGAATGATCATTTTTCGCGAAAGAACATAGTGGAATTAGTGTGGCAGCATAACAGGAATTATTCGTAAATAAAATTTAAGCGTCAGGAATAACATGGAATTTAGGCGGTTTCTGCAGTCGATCGTATACGATTACGTTCAACCGGAGAAATGAGCCCGACATGTCTTGTTTTTTGAACAAATCTCCCAGGGGGTCTATCGCAACATGGCGCCTTGCTGCTTAGCATTCGCTATATTGGACAAATAAATAGTGTTATAGAATTATTTCGAGTGAAATGAACTGTTTATAGTAATTTCTTAGCTACATCGTTTTATATCAATTCAGTTTACCATATCAATTCTGTATTTTGCCACACTTTACCACACTTTACCACACTTTACCATGCTTATGTTAATAAATTAGATTATGATTCTTTTATATATGCAGATTGTGGTAAAGTGTGGTAAAGTGTACTAAATTTTAGTGTAAGTATATGGTAAAGTGTGATCAAATGCAACAATTATGTCCACTTAATGCTTAAATAGAGCTAAAGTTTAAAAACATCTTTGTGTAACGAATATTTCAGTTGAAATTGCACTGAATATTATGCGAAGTTTGTGGTAAAGTGTGGTAAGCTGAGCTTAATTTTAGCGGTCTCGTACACAGCAAAGTGCAATGATATCTTAGAAGTATATATGTGTTGTCAACTATTTGTCAACTATTTGTAATGATAAAAGTATAAGGAGAAAGGTTTGGGTATCGATTATTTTTGTTGAAATCGAGCTGAACTCCTCGATTCATTGTTTATTTATGTTCCTTGACATATGAGCTCTTTTATAACACGGGTGCCAGTTGTAACTTGAGATGAATTCGAAGCCTTGGGTAATTATTCTATTGACAAGTTTTTAATGAATGCAACTGGTGAAAGAATTTTTTCCCCCTTGCTACAAACAATTCGTTCTGTTCTTTTGGGCATTAACTTAAGACAATTTCTTCCCGACTTTTCTCTTTATATCAGCATGAATGGTCAAATATTTTAATGATTTGCGCAAGTGCAGGGTATACATTATCCTTCATGATAGGTCTGCAATAAAATTATCGACAGATTTTAATTTTACGTGTAGGTTTTGTGTCAGAATTATAAACTCATCATGGAAATACAGAGGGCGTGCGCAGCTTTTAAACCGACAATAATTTTGAACCTGATTTCCGCGTAGTGACAGTTAACATTAGGACGTCATGGTGACGTCATGTAATTAACCTTTAAAGTTTATCGTTTGTTGTTAGCGATCAATATATGTGTTAAATGTATGTGAGATCACTTTGCGCAGTCGTGGGTAAAATATGCCGTTTCTCTGCAACGAAAAATGTACGGAGAATTATTAACGTAAATTCAGACAATCATTGACAAAATTAGTTGAAACGACTTGAGTGAATCATGCCATGTTAATTGCTAGGCCTCTTTTTTGCATGAATTGCTATCCCCCCGTCCCCCCTTTTCAATGTTGATACTCTGAACATTTAAATGTAATGGCAGGTGACTGAGTGCAAATTGCAAACGTTTTGAGGTCCACAACATTGAAGTGGGGGGAGGGGGAACATGAAACCATTTCATGTTAGCTTTGTTTCAAGAATTATGTCAATGATTGTCTGAGAACAAATTGGACGCAAACGCAACAGATTTAATTCATAAAAATCCATTTTCTCTGATGGATTGACCATTAATGTTTTAAAATATGCTAAAGAAGAATATGTGGTTAGTTTATATGCATATTATATTGTCGAACGGGATTACAATAATTTTTTTGTAAGCATTTGAAGTTAAAGTTTTATGCGATGAGCAAGCGATTAATTACAGTAGTAGCCATTTAAAAGAAGTTGCGTATGCCACGGCTCACAGGCATAATGACCTATGTGACAAAACAAGTCGAAGAAGCCACTCTAGTTAAGAAATTACCAAGTCATTTAGAAAAAGATTAGTAGTTTGATAAAGGAACTCTCGTCCTATTGAATTTCTATAGAACCGTGGCGAAGTCGAGTGGCTCATGTGCCGCTGGTTGCTCAGTTACTTTGAATGATCATTTTTCGCGAAAGAACATAGTGGAATTAGTGTGGCAGCATAACAGGAATTATTCGTAAATAAAATTTAAGCGTCAGGAATAACATGGAATTTAGGCGGTTTCTGCAGTCGATCGTATACGATTACGTTCAACCGGAGAAATGAGCCCGACATGTCTTGTTTTTTGAACAAATCTCCCAGGGGGTCTATCGCAACATGGCGCCTTGCTGCTTAGCATTCGCTATATTGGACAAATAAATAGTGTTATAGAATTATTTCGAGTGAAATGAACTGTTTATAGTAATTTCTTAGCTACATCGTTTTATATCAATTCAGTTTACCATATCAATTCTGTATTTTGCCACACTTTACCACACTTTACCACACTTTACCATGCTTATGTTAATAAATTAGATTATGATTCTTTTATATATGCAGATTGTGGTAAAGTGTGGTAAAGTGTACTAAATTTTAGTGTAAGTATATGGTAAAGTGTGATCAAATGCAACAATTATGTCCACTTAATGCTTAAATAGAGCTAAAGTTTAAAAACATCTTTGTGTAACGAATATTTCAGTTGAAATTGCACTGAATATTATGCGAAGTTTGTGGTAAAGTGTGGTAAGCTGAGCTTAATTTTAGCGGTCTCGTACACAGCAAAGTGCAATGATATCTTAGAAGTATATATGTGTTGTCAACTATTTGTCAACTATTTGTAATGATAAAAGTATAAGGAGAAAGGTTTGGGTATCGATTATTTTTGTTGAAATCGAGCTGAACTCCTCGATTCATTGTTTATTTATGTTCCTTGACATATGAGCTCTTTTATAACACGGGTGCCAGTTGTAACTTGAGATGAATTCGAAGCCTTGGGTAATTATTCTATTGACAAGTTTTTAATGAATGCAACTGGTGAAAGAATTTTTTCCCCCTTGCTACAAACAATTCGTTCTGTTCTTTTGGGCATTAACTTAAGACAATTTCTTCCCGACTTTTCTCTTTATATCAGCATGAATGGTCAAATATTTTAATGATTTGCGCAAGTGCAGGGTATACATTATCCTTCATGATAGGTCTGCAATAAAATTATCGACAGATTTTAATTTTACGTGTAGGTTTTGTGTCAGAATTATAAACTCATCATGGAAATACAGAGGGCGTGCGCAGCTTTTAAACCGACAATAATTTTGAACCTGATTTCCGCGTAGTGACAGTTAACATTAGGACGTCATGGTGACGTCATGTAATTAACCTTTAAAGTTTATCGTTTGTTGTTAGCGATCAATATATGTGTTAAATGTATGTGAGATCACTTTGCGCAGTCGTGGGTAAAATATGCCGTTTCTCTGCAACGAAAAATGTACGGAGAATTATTAACGTAAATTCAGACTGTCTGAGAACAAATTGGACGCAAACGCAACAGATTTAATTCATAAAAATCCATTTTCTCTGATGGATTGACCATTAATGTTTTAAAATATGCTAAAGAAGAATATGTGGTTAGTTTATATGCATATTATATTGTCGAACGGGATTACAATAATTTTTTTGTAAGCATTTGAAGTTAAAGTTTTATGCGATGAGCAAGCGATTAATTACAGTAGTAGCCATTTAAAAGAAGTTGCGTATGCCACGGCTCACAGGCATAATGACCTATGTGACAAAACAAGTCGAAGAAGCCACTCTAGTTAAGAAATTACCAAGTCATTTAGAAAAAGATTAGTAGTTTGATAAAGGAACTCTCGTCCTATTGAATTTCTATAGAACCGTGGCGAAGTCGAGTGGCTCATGTGCCGCTGGTTGCTCAGTTACTTTGAATGATCATTTTTCGCGAAAGAACATAGTGGAATTAGTGTGGCAGCATAACAGGAATTATTCGTAAATAAAATTTAAGCGTCAGGAATAACATGGAATTTAGGCGGTTTCTGCAGTCGATCGTATACGATTACGTTCAACCGGAGAAATGAGCCCGACATGTCTTGTTTTTTGAACAAATCTCCCAGGGGGTCTATCGCAACATGGCGCCTTGCTGCTTAGCATTCGCTATATTGGACAAATAAATAGTGTTATAGAATTATTTCGAGTGAAATGAACTGTTTATAGTAATTTCTTAGCTACATCGTTTTATATCAATTCAGTTTACCATATCAATTCTGTATTTTGCCACACTTTACCACACTTTACCACACTTTACCATGCTTATGTTAATAAATTAGATTATGATTCTTTTATATATGCAGATTGTGGTAAAGTGTGGTAAAGTGTACTAAATTTTAGTGTAAGTATATGGTAAAGTGTGATCAAATGCAACAATTATGTCCACTTAATGCTTAAATAGAGCTAAAGTTTAAAAACATCTTTGTGTAACGAATATTTCAGTTGAAATTGCACTGAATATTATGCGAAGTTTGTGGTAAAGTGTGGTAAGCTGAGCTTAATTTTAGCGGTCTCGTACACAGCAAAGTGCAATGATATCTTAGAAGTATATATGTGTTGTCAACTATTTGTCAACTATTTGTAATGATAAAAGTATAAGGAGAAAGGTTTGGGTATCGATTATTTTTGTTGAAATCGAGCTGAACTCCTCGATTCATTGTTTATTTATGTTCCTTGACATATGAGCTCTTTTATAACACGGGTGCCAGTTGTAACTTGAGATGAATTCGAAGCCTTGGGTAATTATTCTATTGACAAGTTTTTAATGAATGCAACTGGTGAAAGAATTTTTTCCCCCTTGCTACAAACAATTCGTTCTGTTCTTTTGGGCATTAACTTAAGACAATTTCTTCCCGACTTTTCTCTTTATATCAGCATGAATGGTCAAATATTTTAATGATTTGCGCAAGTGCAGGGTATACATTATCCTTCATGATAGGTCTGCAATAAAATTATCGACAGATTTTAATTTTACGTGTAGGTTTTGTGTCAGAATTATAAACTCATCATGGAAATACAGAGGGCGTGCGCAGCTTTTAAACCGACAATAATTTTGAACCTGATTTCCGCGTAGTGACAGTTAACATTAGGACGTCATGGTGACGTCATGTAATTAACCTTTAAAGTTTATCGTTTGTTGTTAGCGATCAATATATGTGTTAAATGTATGTGAGATCACTTTGCGCAGTCGTGGGTAAAATATGCCGTTTCTCTGCAACGAAAAATGTACGGAGAATTATTAACGTAAATTCAGACAATCATTGACAAAATTAGTTGAAACGACTTGAGTGAATCATGCCATGTTAATTGCTAGGCCTCTTTTTTGCATGAATTGCTATCCCCCCGTCCCCCCTTTTCAATGTTGATACTCTGAACATTTAAATGTAATGGCAGGTGACTGAGTGCAAATTGCAAACGTTTTGAGGTCCACAACATTGAAGTGGGGGGAGGGGGAACATGAAACCATTTCATGTTAGCTTTGTTTCAAGAATTATGTCAATGATTGTCTGAGAACAAATTGGACGCAAACGCAACAGATTTAATTCATAAAAATCCATTTTCTCTGATGGATTGACCATTAATGTTTTAAAATATGCTAAAGAAGAATATGTGGTTAGTTTATATGCATATTATATTGTCGAACGGGATTACAATAATTTTTTTGTAAGCATTTGAAGTTAAAGTTTTATGCGATGAGCAAGCGATTAATTACAGTAGTAGCCATTTAAAAGAAGTTGCGTATGCCACGGCTCACAGGCATAATGACCTATGTGACAAAACAAGTCGAAGAAGCCACTCTAGTTAAGAAATTACCAAGTCATTTAGAAAAAGATTAGTAGTTTGATAAAGGAACTCTCGTCCTATTGAATTTCTATAGAACCGTGGCGAAGTCGAGTGGCTCATGTGCCGCTGGTTGCTCAGTTACTTTGAATGATCATTTTTCGCGAAAGAACATAGTGGAATTAGTGTGGCAGCATAACAGGAATTATTCGTAAATAAAATTTAAGCGTCA
The DNA here is from genome assembly GCA_964035015.1 of Corallium rubrum. Taxonomy (NCBI): domain Eukaryota; kingdom Metazoa; phylum Cnidaria; class Anthozoa; order Scleralcyonacea; family Coralliidae; genus Corallium; species Corallium rubrum. The sequence continues at coordinate 37,513 of CAXIUP010000157.1, read as the reverse complement.
GGAATAACATGGAATTTAGGCGGTTTCTGCAGTCGATCGTATACGATTACGTTCAACCGGAGAAATGAGCCCGACATGTCTTGTTTTTTGAACAAATCTCCCAGGGGGTCTATCGCAACATGGCGCCTTGCTGCTTAGCATTCGCTATATTGGACAAATAAATAGTGTTATAGAATTATTTCGAGTGAAATGAACTGTTTATAGTAATTTCTTAGCTACATCGTTTTATATCAATTCAGTTTACCATATCAATTCTGTATTTTGCCACACTTTACCACACTTTACCACACTTTACCATGCTTATGTTAATAAATTAGATTATGATTCTTTTATATATGCAGATTGTGGTAAAGTGTGGTAAAGTGTACTAAATTTTAGTGTAAGTATATGGTAAAGTGTGATCAAATGCAACAATTATGTCCACTTAATGCTTAAATAGAGCTAAAGTTTAAAAACATCTTTGTGTAACGAATATTTCAGTTGAAATTGCACTGAATATTATGCGAAGTTTGTGGTAAAGTGTGGTAAGCTGAGCTTAATTTTAGCGGTCTCGTACACAGCAAAGTGCAATGATATCTTAGAAGTATATATGTGTTGTCAACTATTTGTCAACTATTTGTAATGATAAAAGTATAAGGAGAAAGGTTTGGGTATCGATTATTTTTGTTGAAATCGAGCTGAACTCCTCGATTCATTGTTTATTTATGTTCCTTGACATATGAGCTCTTTTATAACACGGGTGCCAGTTGTAACTTGAGATGAATTCGAAGCCTTGGGTAATTATTCTATTGACAAGTTTTTAATGAATGCAACTGGTGAAAGAATTTTTTCCCCCTTGCTACAAACAATTCGTTCTGTTCTTTTGGGCATTAACTTAAGACAATTTCTTCCCGACTTTTCTCTTTATATCAGCATGAATGGTCAAATATTTTAATGATTTGCGCAAGTGCAGGGTATACATTATCCTTCATGATAGGTCTGCAATAAAATTATCGACAGATTTTAATTTTACGTGTAGGTTTTGTGTCAGAATTATAAACTCATCATGGAAATACAGAGGGCGTGCGCAGCTTTTAAACCGACAATAATTTTGAACCTGATTTCCGCGTAGTGACAGTTAACATTAGGACGTCATGGTGACGTCATGTAATTAACCTTTAAAGTTTATCGTTTGTTGTTAGCGATCAATATATGTGTTAAATGTATGTGAGATCACTTTGCGCAGTCGTGGGTAAAATATGCCGTTTCTCTGCAACGAAAAATGTACGGAGAATTATTAACGTAAATTCAGACAATCATTGACAAAATTAGTTGAAACGACTTGAGTGAATCATGCCATGTTAATTGCTAGGCCTCTTTTTTGCATGAATTGCTATCCCCCCGTCCCCCCTTTTCAATGTTGATACTCTGAACATTTAAATGTAATGGCAGGTGACTGAGTGCAAATTGCAAACGTTTTGAGGTCCACAACATTGAAGTGGGGGGAGGGGGAACATGAAACCATTTCATGTTAGCTTTGTTTCAAGAATTATGTCAATGATTGTCTGAGAACAAATTGGACGCAAACGCAACAGATTTAATTCATAAAAATCCATTTTCTCTGATGGATTGACCATTAATGTTTTAAAATATGCTAAAGAAGAATATGTGGTTAGTTTATATGCATATTATATTGTCGAACGGGATTACAATAATTTTTTTGTAAGCATTTGAAGTTAAAGTTTTATGCGATGAGCAAGCGATTAATTACAGTAGTAGCCATTTAAAAGAAGTTGCGTATGCCACGGCTCACAGGCATAATGACCTATGTGACAAAACAAGTCGAAGAAGCCACTCTAGTTAAGAAATTACCAAGTCATTTAGAAAAAGATTAGTAGTTTGATAAAGGAACTCTCGTCCTATTGAATTTCTATAGAACCGTGGCGAAGTCGAGTGGCTCATGTGCCGCTGGTTGCTCAGTTACTTTGAATGATCATTTTTCGCGAAAGAACATAGTGGAATTAGTGTGGCAGCATAACAGGAATTATTCGTAAATAAAATTTAAGCGTCAGGAATAACATGGAATTTAGGCGGTTTCTGCAGTCGATCGTATACGATTACGTTCAACCGGAGAAATGAGCCCGACATGTCTTGTTTTTTGAACAAATCTCCCAGGGGGTCTATCGCAACATGGCGCCTTGCTGCTTAGCATTCGCTATATTGGACAAATAAATAGTGTTATAGAATTATTTCGAGTGAAATGAACTGTTTATAGTAATTTCTTAGCTACATCGTTTTATATCAATTCAGTTTACCATATCAATTCTGTATTTTGCCACACTTTACCACACTTTACCACACTTTACCATGCTTATGTTAATAAATTAGATTATGATTCTTTTATATATGCAGATTGTGGTAAAGTGTGGTAAAGTGTACTAAATTTTAGTGTAAGTATATGGTAAAGTGTGATCAAATGCAACAATTATGTCCACTTAATGCTTAAATAGAGCTAAAGTTTAAAAACATCTTTGTGTAACGAATATTTCAGTTGAAATTGCACTGAATATTATGCGAAGTTTGTGGTAAAGTGTGGTAAGCTGAGCTTAATTTTAGCGGTCTCGTACACAGCAAAGTGCAATGATATCTTAGAAGTATATATGTGTTGTCAACTATTTGTCAACTATTTGTAATGATAAAAGTATAAGGAGAAAGGTTTGGGTATCGATTATTTTTGTTGAAATCGAGCTGAACTCCTCGATTCATTGTTTATTTATGTTCCTTGACATATGAGCTCTTTTATAACACGGGTGCCAGTTGTAACTTGAGATGAATTCGAAGCCTTGGGTAATTATTCTATTGACAAGTTTTTAATGAATGCAACTGGTGAAAGAATTTTTTCCCCCTTGCTACAAACAATTCGTTCTGTTCTTTTGGGCATTAACTTAAGACAATTTCTTCCCGACTTTTCTCTTTATATCAGCATGAATGGTCAAATATTTTAATGATTTGCGCAAGTGCAGGGTATACATTATCCTTCATGATAGGTCTGCAATAAAATTATCGACAGATTTTAATTTTACGTGTAGGTTTTGTGTCAGAATTATAAACTCATCATGGAAATACAGAGGGCGTGCGCAGCTTTTAAACCGACAATAATTTTGAACCTGATTTCCGCGTAGTGACAGTTAACATTAGGACGTCATGGTGACGTCATGTAATTAACCTTTAAAGTTTATCGTTTGTTGTTAGCGATCAATATATGTGTTAAATGTATGTGAGATCACTTTGCGCAGTCGTGGGTAAAATATGCCGTTTCTCTGCAACGAAAAATGTACGGAGAATTATTAACGTAAATTCAGACAATCATTGACAAAATTAGTTGAAACGACTTGAGTGAATCATGCCATGTTAATTGCTAGGCCTCTTTTTTGCATGAATTGCTATCCCCCCGTCCCCCCTTTTCAATGTTGATACTCTGAACATTTAAATGTAATGGCAGGTGACTGAGTGCAAATTGCAAACGTTTTGAGGTCCACAACATTGAAGTGGGGGAGGGGGAACATGAAACCATTTCATGTTAGCTTTGTTTCAAGAATTATGTCAATGATTGTCTGAGAACAAATTGGACGCAAACGCAACAGATTTAATTCATAAAAATCCATTTTCTCTGATGGATTGACCATTAATGTTTTAAAATATGCTAAAGAAGAATATGTGGTTAGTTTATATGCATATTATATTGTCGAACGGGATTACAATAATTTTTTTGTAAGCATTTGAAGTTAAAGTTTTATGCGATGAGCAAGCGATTAATTACAGTAGTAGCCATTTAAAAGAAGTTGCGTATGCCACGGCTCACAGGCATAATGACCTATGTGACAAAACAAGTCGAAGAAGCCACTCTAGTTAAGAAATTACCAAGTCATTTAGAAAAAGATTAGTAGTTTGATAAAGGAACTCTCGTCCTATTGAATTTCTATAGAACCGTGGCGAAGTCGAGTGGCTCATGTGCCGCTGGTTGCTCAGTTACTTTGAATGATCATTTTTCGCGAAAGAACATAGTGGAATTAGTGTGGCAGCATAACAGGAATTATTCGTAAATAAAATTTAAGCGTCAGGAATAACATGGAATTTAGGCGGTTTCTGCAGTCGATCGTATACGATTACGTTCAACCGGAGAAATGAGCCCGACATGTCTTGTTTTTTGAACAAATCTCCCAGGGGGTCTATCGCAACATGGCGCCTTGCTGCTTAGCATTCGCTATATTGGACAAATAAATAGTGTTATAGAATTATTTCGAGTGAAATGAACTGTTTATAGTAATTTCTTAGCTACATCGTTTTATATCAATTCAGTTTACCATATCAATTCTGTATTTTGCCACACTTTACCACACTTTACCACACTTTACCATGCTTATGTTAATAAATTAGATTATGATTCTTTTATATATGCAGATTGTGGTAAAGTGTGGTAAAGTGTACTAAATTTTAGTGTAAGTATATGGTAAAGTGTGATCAAATGCAACAATTATGTCCACTTAATGCTTAAATAGAGCTAAAGTTTAAAAACATCTTTGTGTAACGAATATTTCAGTTGAAATTGCACTGAATATTATGCGAAGTTTGTGGTAAAGTGTGGTAAGCTGAGCTTAATTTTAGCGGTCTCGTACACAGCAAAGTGCAATGATATCTTAGAAGTATATATGTGTTGTCAACTATTTGTCAACTATTTGTAATGATAAAAGTATAAGGAGAAAGGTTTGGGTATCGATTATTTTTGTTGAAATCGAGCTGAACTCCTCGATTCATTGTTTATTTATGTTCCTTGACATATGAGCTCTTTTATAACACGGGTGCCAGTTGTAACTTGAGATGAATTCGAAGCCTTGGGTAATTATTCTATTGACAAGTTTTTAATGAATGCAACTGGTGAAAGAATTTTTTCCCCCTTGCTACAAACAATTCGTTCTGTTCTTTTGGGCATTAACTTAAGACAATTTCTTCCCGACTTTTCTCTTTATATCAGCATGAATGGTCAAATATTTTAATGATTTGCGCAAGTGCAGGGTATACATTATCCTTCATGATAGGTCTGCAATAAAATTATCGACAGATTTTAATTTTACGTGTAGGTTTTGTGTCAGAATTATAAACTCATCATGGAAATACAGAGGGCGTGCGCAGCTTTTAAACCGACAATAATTTTGAACCTGATTTCCGCGTAGTGACAGTTAACATTAGGACGTCATGGTGACGTCATGTAATTAACCTTTAAAGTTTATCGTTTGTTGTTAGCGATCAATATATGTGTTAAATGTATGTGAGATCACTTTGCGCAGTCGTGGGTAAAATATGCCGTTTCTCTGCAACGAAAAATGTACGGAGAATTATTAACGTAAATTCAGACAATCATTGACAAAATTAGTTGAAACGACTTGAGTGAATCATGCCATGTTAATTGCTAGGCCTCTTTTTTGCATGAATTGCTATCCCCCCGTCCCCCCTTTTCAATGTTGATACTCTGAACATTTAAATGTAATGGCAGGTGACTGAGTGCAAATTGCAAACGTTTTGAGGTCCACAACATTGAAGTGGGGGGAGGGGGAACATGAAACCATTTCATGTTAGCTTTGTTTCAAGAATTATGTCAATGATTGTCTGAGAACAAATTGGACGCAAACGCAACAGATTTAATTCATAAAAATCCATTTTCTCTGATGGATTGACCATTAATGTTTTAAAATATGCTAAAGAAGAATATGTGGTTAGTTTATATGCATATTATATTGTCGAACGGGATTACAATAATTTTTTTGTAAGCATTTGAAGTTAAAGTTTTATGCGATGAGCAAGCGATTAATTACAGTAGTAGCCATTTAAAAGAAGTTGCGTATGCCACGGCTCACAGGCATAATGACCTATGTGACAAAACAAGTCGAAGAAGCCACTCTAGTTAAGAAATTACCAAGTCATTTAGAAAAAGATTAGTAGTTTGATAAAGGAACTCTCGTCCTATTGAATTTCTATAGAACCGTGGCGAAGTCGAGTGGCTCATGTGCCGCTGGTTGCTCAGTTACTTTGAATGATCATTTTTCGCGAAAGAACATAGTGGAATTAGTGTGGCAGCATAACAGGAATTATTCGTAAATAAAATTTAAGCGTCAGGAATAACATGGAATTTAGGCGGTTTCTGCAGTCGATCGTATACGATTACGTTCAACCGGAGAAATGAGCCCGACATGTCTTGTTTTTTGAACAAATCTCCCAGGGGGTCTATCGCAACATGGCGCCTTGCTGCTTAGCATTCGCTATATTGGACAAATAAATAGTGTTATAGAATTATTTCGAGTGAAATGAACTGTTTATAGTAATTTCTTAGCTACATCGTTTTATATCAATTCAGTTTACCATATCAATTCTGTATTTTGCCACACTTTACCACACTTTACCACACTTTACCATGCTTATGTTAATAAATTAGATTATGATTCTTTTATATATGCAGATTGTGGTAAAGTGTGGTAAAGTGTACTAAATTTTAGTGTAAGTATATGGTAAAGTGTGATCAAATGCAACAATTATGTCCACTTAATGCTTAAATAGAGCTAAAGTTTAAAAACATCTTTGTGTAACGAATATTTCAGTTGAAATTGCACTGAATATTATGCGAAGTTTGTGGTAAAGTGTGGTAAGCTGAGCTTAATTTTAGCGGTCTCGTACACAGCAAAGTGCAATGATATCTTAGAAGTATATATGTGTTGTCAACTATTTGTCAACTATTTGTAATGATAAAAGTATAAGGAGAAAGGTTTGGGTATCGATTATTTTTGTTGAAATCGAGCTGAACTCCTCGATTCATTGTTTATTTATGTTCCTTGACATATGAGCTCTTTTATAACACGGGTGCCAGTTGTAACTTGAGATGAATTCGAAGCCTTGGGTAATTATTCTATTGACAAGTTTTTAATGAATGCAACTGGTGAAAGAATTTTTTCCCCCTTGCTACAAACAATTCGTTCTGTTCTTTTGGGCATTAACTTAAGACAATTTCTTCCCGACTTTTCTCTTTATATCAGCATGAATGGTCAAATATTTTAATGATTTGCGCAAGTGCAGGGTATACATTATCCTTCATGATAGGTCTGCAATAAAATTATCGACAGATTTTAATTTTACGTGTAGGTTTTGTGTCAGAATTATAAACTCATCATGGAAATACAGAGGGCGTGCGCAGCTTTTAAACCGACAATAATTTTGAACCTGATTTCCGCGTAGTGACAGTTAACATTAGGACGTCATGGTGACGTCATGTAATTAACCTTTAAAGTTTATCGTTTGTTGTTAGCGATCAATATATGTGTTAAATGTATGTGAGATCACTTTGCGCAGTCGTGGGTAAAATATGCCGTTTCTCTGCAACGAAAAATGTACGGAGAATTATTAACGTAAATTCAGACAATCATTGACAAAATTAGTTGAAACGACTTGAGTGAATCATGCCATGTTAATTGCTAGGCGCTGTACTACCCTTGTGAATATCACAGAAGGAGAAAACGTTTCATGTAATTGTTCTGGAGTGGGTGGCAATCCTCCTCCTACTGCAGATTGGCTTAAAGATAACAATTCAATACCTATAAGAAAGGGATATCTGAGTGCACTACTGGACATAGGAAACGTCAGTAAGAACGATACTGGGACATACACTTGTCGAGCGCAAAGTGGAACTTTACCTGACGAACAGCGAGTTGACATTACTGTTTTTGGTGAGTATTTTTGTTATAAAACTGGTGCGTGTTCTTACATTCCGAATAATCAGAGCGAAATAATAGTATAGAGTGGCATTATAGCATAGAGTGGACTAACAGTATAGAGTGGAGTAATAGTATAGGGTGGAATCATAGTATAGAGTGGAGTAATAGTATAGAGTGGAGCAAATAGAATAGAGTGGAAACATCACAAGAAGTCAATAATAGCATAGAGTGGAATAATATAGTACATAATAGTATAGAGTGGAATGAATAGAATAGGGTGGAAACATCACCAGAAGTCAATAATAGCATAGGGTGGAATAATATAGTACATAATAGTCTAGAGTGGAATAATAGTATAGAGTGGAATAATAGTATAGATCGTTTTCACTCACGTGACCGGTGGCCCCATTGGGATGGTGAAACAATACGAAATATTTGAATAAGAGCTAATTCCCATACCGTACACCAATATGGCCGCCATTTCATTGTTTTGGTACACCAATATGGCCGCCGTGACGTCAGATGAAAACGATCTATAGAGTGGAGTAATAGTATAGAGTGGAATAATAGTATAGAGTGGAATAATAGTATAGAGTGGAATAATAGTATAGAGTGGAATAATAGTATAGAGTGGAGTAATAGTATAGAGTAGAGAATAATAGAATAGAGTGGAAACATCACCAGAAGTCAATAATAGCATAAGAGTGGAATAATATAGTATAAAGTGGAAACATGACCAGAAGTCAATAATAGCATAAGAGTGGAATAATATAATATAAAGTGGAAACATGACCAAAAGTCAATAATAGCATAGAGTGGAATAATATAGTATAAAGTGGAAACATGACCAAAAGTCAATAATAGTATAGAGTGGCATAATATAGTATAGAGTGGAAACATGACCAGAAGTCAATAATAGTATAAGAGTGGATACATCGCCAGAAGTTAATAATAGTAGAATGGAATAATAATATAGTGTATAATAATAGAATAGAGTGGAAACATCACATGAAGGCAATAATACTGTAGTGTAGAGTGGAATAATCCCCGAGCCCGGGCGTAGGGCGGAAGACCCGGAGCCCGGTGAGTGCTAATCTCGACACGTGTGGAGTCTTTTTACGCGCGTGGACAAGGTTGATATGCGAACAAATTCCTTGTGATCTGAATATTTATTTGTATATATGTGTGGACGGACCATGCGCGGCTATCATTGTAGGGCACTGGGAGCAATATAGTTCTTGACAAAAAGATTTGAACTAACAACATAATATATTCTTGAATCTCGACAAAAAGATTGAGAAAGGAGTTTCGGGGAATACGTTTATCCCTTTCAAAAGTACAGAAACAAATCAACGTTTACGTATAAACAGAATAGCATATTGAGTAGAAGAAAACCCGTCAAACTGAAACTCGAAAAGAGGAAAAAGCAATAACGAAAGAAAACCGACAAAGATAAAGACCGAAAAATTTAAGCTTACGGTAAAAATATAGAGCAGCCGCTCTCAGTAATCACGAGCAGTTAGTATCAACTGTTCGAGTTTCCCGGTTTATAAGATATATTGTTGTCGCGCTGTTAAATTAAGTTCAATCTCATTCCCAGTGCCCACGTTCACCTTACCCAGCGGGCGGGAAACGAGAGACTCTGTGATAATCCGTTCACGCCATCACACGATTCTTGTTATCTGGAAGAAGAGTTATATAAAGTTCACTGTGTTCATCAGCCAATGAAATATCGATGTGAAACGGATTGTCCCAGAGTCTCTCGTTTCCCGGGTGGGGAACGTGGGCTCTGGGAACGAGACTGAGTTAAGTTAATGTAAGTTAACAATAGAATGCCTTCGGAGCCAATCAAAACATAGAAGAGGAGGCAATTTATATGATGCACAGCCTTGTCCGTTTAAACATGTTTGCTGAACAGAAATGAAATTATCTTCTAAGGAAACAAAACTAGCTTCATGATCAAGCAACAATGTGCAAAACTTGTGGTAGTCCACGAGCGAAATTATTATGCTATTAAATAACATATCATACAATAGTCAAATGTCAGTGACAGGCTATGTAGAGAGTGCGAAACGGCAAGCCTTTATATTTATAATGAATAATAATGGGGTAATTAAATTGTATGCTGCAGTAATGTCAATGTAATGCAAAAATTTATGTCATGAATGCCAAACATTTATTCTACCTTTTACTGCATGCATGCATATACAGTATTGCTGGTGTGCATCTTACGTCATTGCCGCCATGTTGGATGACTTTTTCAAAAGATTTTCATCATCTGCAATTGTAATGTCATCCAACATGGCGAAAATATCTTTGTCCTTCGAATCTCAAGGGGTTGGTTGCACACCACCTATATGTCTACTCGATCTTGAAGAACAATTAATGTATAGTTGCTTTCATAATTTTGATGACAATTGCTGGCGATCTTCGTTCACAACGTCATTATTTCTAAAGTTTACAGCAGTCATACCTCAGATACCAACTGGATTGCATTATAATTATTTGACAAATTGTTGTAATTAACAAAGTTATTTAAATATTTATTAGTCAAATTTTGTGAGCTGTTATTGATGTACTGTATTAAAATTTGATTGGCCTACTAATCTTTACAACCATACTTTATTACCATAGGTTTTAAATAGTACCATAGCTTTAATAGTCAAGCGATGATTACACTGCCTCTCACCATGAGGACCGAAGTAAAGCCCATTTGATTGAGTTAGTATTTGAATGGGTGACCATGCACATATCTGCATGGGCTTGTGACTCATGTTTCTGTGCCAGATATGAGTAGAGTTGTTTAATAGTGCTCAACCTCCTGTGCTTTGATGGTTTTACTCGGAGTTCCTTTCTTAAGGTAAAAACACAGCATGGCTAGCATTGACAATCTTGACAAAAATCTTTTTCAGCTCTGAATACAAGGTCACTACAAGTACATACAGTAATTACAGTATTGTTTTTACCATAGTAGCTATACAGGCATGATTGAACGCAGTAGATACATGCATGTCTGGACATGCTTATTTTTTTGTTTTAGAAATTTAATATTAATAAATTTAGGTTAATGTGAGGGAGTAAGAGATAATGTATCTCCTGCCTAAAAGCGATCAGTAAGTGTAGTTCCTGTGACAGGTGAACAAGGTCAGATGCAAAAGCCAGATAAATAAAGTGCATAAAAACATGTGCCAAAAAGGATAAAGCCGAACTCAAACCTTTATCTAAAGATTCCCCCTTATCAAAACAAAATTCCTCCTTGAGGCAATGATATAAATGAATGCGGCAAGGGTGACGGTGGTCATTCTATCACAGACTCACAGTCAGAGAGCTCACTAAAATCGTTCTGTAAAATAGCAGTTTAAGTTTTTCGGGGATTTTTATCCCACCCACCACAACCCCTTTTGTAACAACATATAAATAGTCTACTCTATACTTATAGAAATTATAATTGTAAAAAGAAAATGTAATAATTTAATTATCTAATAAATGAGTGGCAGGAAGTGCTGTCATCCTTATCACTTCACAGAAGTGCTGTGCCTCACACACTTCACCCACGTGAAGGATTTGGATGCGGTAAGGCATTTTCTGACCTACAAGTGCTGAGCACCCCTGAGACTTCGTCAATGTCTCTAAAATGGGCGATCCCCATTTTAGGCCGCCGGACAGGACACCCTCCTCCCGGTTCAGTTACTTCTTCGCTATCTCCTTTTGCCACAATTCATTACAATCAATGCCTCTGTCCCAGTTTGTATAATTAAAATACGACCGTGTTCATTAAGTCTCCTTAAAGTATTTTAAACGTATCCATTGCATGCTTTTGGTTGCCCGTTGGATCTTTTTCCTGTGGCTGCCGTCTTATCTCCTTTTAAATATTTTTCTTATGGTAAAACCACTTGTAACTTAACGTAGCTTGTTTATAATTTGGCATAATAATCGGAAAAGGAACAATCTTTTTCTGTAAAACATACAAATGCTGTTGAAATATTAACATGTAAAGGCCCAGGTGAAAGCCGTTTCAGCACGTCAGATTTGGAAATGAAAAATTGTTTTTGTTATTTAATTTAAATGAATTTGAAATGCCATAAATGAATATAGCCGTGACAGCTTGCCAGACAGTTGTTTGAGTAAGTTTCAATCAATTTAATTCCTTTATAAAATGCAAATATGTTTAGATGCTCTAGCAATGTTATTTGTAAACATGGAAAGAAAGAACTATAAAATATAACCCCAATATTTTGTTGAAATTTTTACATCTGTTTCAGTAGCGTGGTAAACCCTGGATGCGACGTGCAATTTTGTTTATCTCAATTCTTTTTTCGAAATGCTGTCTTTAAGGTTACTGTAGACCTTCAAACCATAATTTTGATTTTTTTTTATTTGCTGAAAGTGAAGCATTTTATGAGGGCTTTCAGATTCTGGAGAGGAAATCATGTTGTTGTTTTTTATTTCTAAACAAGGAACTAGATCCCAAGGATAGTGCAAAGTTTCTAGTCAAAGATAATAACAATTTTTGCCACGTGTACGCACAGAGTTGCCAGCCGATGCATTTTGTAAAGTAAAGCCCACATTATAGTCATGCGCACAGTTAATTTAATTAAAACAAGGCAAAACTCAGACAAACAAGCCAAAATAGAATCTGCACGAATACTGACGTCTTTTGTGCACTTCGCTATTGTTTTCCAGTCTGTTGAACAACTTTTTGAACGAAATTTTTGCATAAAAAGCTTGGTACATCACAAGAGTTCCGATATTAATACGTATCGTGTGACGTCCAGTCGATCCATGACTAAAATCTGCCAAGTGGATGTAAAGATACATAAGTTTTTGTTGCCTTTACAAATTACTGTTGTGTATTTACAATCGTCTGATGATTATGTTGCTAGTTTCACGTTATGTAGTCTTGCGAATCGTCTGCCCAATCACGCGCTATATAGTAGAATATTTCAAACATTCATGTTTAATATATGGCCAGGGTTTTCGTACTGTTGTTTATTGAACGCCAAATCAAAATGCGAAGACAGTCTACAATCTCCAGTAAAAATAATTTGTTATTGAGCTGACGTGCAAAACTACTCAAGCGTCCACTCGTGTAAAAATATATTAAATAGACACGAACCAACAACACTATACAAACCGACTTCACAACATCGTCAACATGCCAGACATTATTAAAGTTAAATGCAAAGCTTTTAATATTTATTCGCGCCTTCCGCTAGGCAGACAATAAATCCTTTCGTCCAGACCATATTTAATTAGCCATGCAGCTAAGCCTAGATAGTCGTTGTTTCGTGACGGAAATTGATCGCTCCTTTCCGTTTCTCCGCCATTGTTGTATTCGCCAGTCGTAAAAAAACCACGCGTGCGCAGTGCTATTCTAATTTACTAGAAATACGTAAACGCAAACCCCTCGCCCGCGCATGCCAGGGTTATAATGTCAGGTCAATAGCCTGGTCAGGTGAATAGCCTGGACAGGTGAATAGCCTGTTGCAATGTATCTAAAGTTTTGACTGTAATCTTAACAGTAGTGCTTGTGGCCTATTAAATAATCCTAAACTGTAAACAGGTGTTAATTATACCCTCGTCCACTAATGTACATCCTACTACTTTAAATAATATACATTTACAGTATTTAAATTATATAAATACAATTACATGATGTAATGAACATGCACTGTCAGCTCATAATTTTCTTTCCACAGATCAATATAAAGTTTGTATTTTTTTCTAAATAGAATTCCTCAAATTGAATAGTACTAAACCAAAGTTTCTACCATTGCCTCAGCTTGTACATGTACATATACTGTACTGTTTCAGGTGAACTATACTGAATATACAGCTTCCTAGCTTGGTCCAGTTGAAAGACAATTATAAAAATGCCCTTTTTCTGCAATCAGATAAAGCATAAAAACTTATCAGAGATTCACAATAATAATGTAAAATATATATAGGAGGGTATCGGAAAAGATCAGGTGTATGGATCATACAATCACAAAATAGCTCAGTGATTTGTAGAACTGAAAAGGAACAAATTTTAATTTATGAAGAAGTTTGACTAATAAAAAAGTAAAAATCTTACTTGTTTAAGAAACTGTATTGTAGTAGCATTAGAAAGCTAGCTTGACAACAGATGGTGTATTAACTACTAAGGTCCACCATAAAGAAGTCTGCTACTTAATTGTACTGGCCAAATCAGTCCCTCACGTTTCTGAAAATGTTGGGAAATACCATAATTGTATTGGTTAAAGTACTTATTAAGTTATTCATAAAAATTAAATGTGGTTGCCTGGATGGTATATGTTAAGAACATAACCATCAACATTGATAGTCAGTAAAAGAATTGCCCAGTTGTACATGCCTATATGTATATATATATATATATATATATATATATATATATATATATATATATATATATATATATACGTGTAGTCAAAAAATCATTTATAGTCAAACTGGATGTTCTCTTGCATACACATAAATGTGATGTTATACTTGAAGGTATTAAATGGCTCTAACTGTGCAGTATGTAGAATTTCGCACTAACAAAGTTTGGCTTTTAAAACGATTTTTAGGGCAACCCATTGAGGAATTGTGATAATTAAAGTGTTTGCAGGTTGCTGATTGAAATGATCAATCCAAATTGCAACGTTGCATATCAATATATTGCAAAGTCACATGCAAGAGAACATCTGGTTTAACTATAACACCAAATTGTGCTAATGTGAGTGGAATAGTGTGCATATAAATTACTTACATAATTATTACCTGATCATGAAAATCACTAATACTGTATGATGATTGCACTTGACTGTAAGTATAGTTACAGCTTGTTGCAGTACTTTTGTTTATACAGAAGAAAATACAGACTGTAATATCAGATTTGAATTCCTATAAAGCAGAAGAGAACACAGAATATTTAACTATAGAATGGTAATTAAAAATTATTGGTTAGGGAATCCTCTTTTACAGGCAACTCTACAGAAGATTATAATATAGGACGGATATGAAGACATGAGGGATTTGTGTTTGAATACAGAATCCGTTAACTTTACGAAGACAATTCTGTTTAGAAACTGCAATAAATCTCTTACCATTCAGTCCATATTCTCAATAGTAGAGGGTGGTTACTGCTTTAATACTATAGTCTCTTTTTAATCAGCACAGATCACTTAAACATTTATATAGAACTTTGATAGAGGGATGATGATCAACACATACATATTTGCACTAAAACGATAGAATAAAAGTTTCCATATTCACAATTCACAATTTCTCAACTCATACCCAGTCCAAAATTCCAAATCAAAGCAAAAAAAATAAAACAAAACAAAAAATGGTGAAAGGGTTACTTTGTCCATGCTTCGCCTAAATCGTTGACAAATGAAATCCAAAAATTACTAAGGAAAGAAACAAATGGAAAACAAGGCTATGCGTGAGGATACTTACCGTGTTGTAGGCGCCAGAATCGACCGATTGATGATAATTGATGATATACAGACTGTAGCAATTAAGGTTGGTTGGAACATGTTTGAGGCAATTTAATATTAACCACTGGCTCCAGACTTTAGGAGGGTTTTATTGACCTGTAATATTAAAAAAAGTCCAGTGTCACTACATTACCACGAAGGAAAGAGGATACAGTTAATATGGACGGCAGGCTTTCATGCATTTAATTATTCCACAGTCTTGAAATGTCCCACTCTTTCCAATAGATGTAATGAAACACACAAATTTAATTTACATATACCTTGATTAAATAAAATAAAACAAAACAAAACAAAACAAAACAAAACAAAACAAAACAAAACAAAACAAAACAAAACAAAACAAAACAAAACAAAACAAAACAAAACAAAACAAAACAAAACAAAACAAAACAAAACAAAACAAAACAAAACAAAACAAAACAAAACAAAACAAAACAAAACAAAACAAAACAAAACAAAACAAAAATTAGTATGAACATCATGCTAATGTACCAGCTATTCATTTACCTTAATATTCTAAATTCTTTATGCAGTCCTGATCGAGTCCTCAATCTCTGAATAAATTTTCCTTGATATGACTGAAATTCTCAATTATTTGATTTTACATTGTTATAGAAATTTCTTGATCAGTTCTGGAGATATGTATTAATTAATACAGTACCGCTGAGAAGTAACCTACAGTACATCATACATTTACATTATTGCTCATTCCTGTGAGTGCAAGTGACTATAAAACTTAATTATATACTGTATAGACACAGTGGTTGAGTTGCTGCTTTGTGCAGCAAACAGATAATCTTATTTCCAGTCATCAACACAGAACAACCAAGGACCCCATTGGTTTGATCTAGGTTATTGTTGTATATAGGCTACTTATAAGCAGTACTGTGTACAGTGTTGTTTCCAAAAATAATTGCAATTTTATAATTAACATAATGGCCTATTCACATTGTCTATGCTCATGTATATCAGCCTTCGTATAATGAATCTCATGTTAAAAATGATGTACACTTAGTTTTGTATTGAATATAATTAATTTCCTGAAATTATACATAATTATACTGTATTTTATATCGTAGATATCGTTTGTGTTAACCCATTCCTGTCTAGATGACCTTGACCATTTTACTTATTAATTACCTAAATAATACAAATGTTTTGTATTTTTTGGGAAGGTCATCTAGCCTGTAATAAGTTACATACAGTAGAAAATAAATTGTAATTTATAGTCTATATTATAAAAAAATAAACCAAGAATGTACAGTAGGCCACCATGGAAGTACACATGTTAAGTGTATACCCAGGAAACAGGCCTCAGCCACCTTGCTAACACAATAATGTGTGCAGGAACAGGCTCTCATTTTGTTCATACTAAATATAGTATGAAGGCCAGGAAACAGGCCATGCCACCTTGCAAACACAGTGAAGTGTCCATGCAGGAACAGGCATCATCTGGCCACCCATATAGGGAGCAGGCCACTTTAATTATCAAGTACATAATGTCTCCCATGTCTGGTTTAATATGTTAATAATTGATTGTTATACTGTATTTAAATGCAGAGACATAATTGTAATTAATAAATCAAAGCAATTCAGTGTTTTTCTGCTCTTAATATTTTTACTGATTTTATTCAATTAATGCAAGATTGCCTATAACATTATGCCATCTTTTTAGAAAACATTGCCCTTAATTTTAGAACATTTCAAAATCACATATATTTTCAGACATTTGAGACACAATGTACACACCACCTTGAAAGTACATGAAAACATGCACCCAGGAACCAGACAAAGGCCACCATGAAAACACATAAAAAAGTGTCCAGGAACAGGCCTATAATCAGTTACATTCTTGGTATATATTTGTTATCATACCTTCTATTAAATTGCATTTACAATTTAATCTGCTAGTCTTTCTAATGACTATCTGGTACTTATCTCCCTGCAGTTCTCTGTGCAAGCAACTGCAACCTTTGCTCTTCATCAAGACGCTTTTGCAAATTTTTGTTTCTACCAATGGCTTTTAATCGATCAAATGTCATTGGCTCAAACACAATATCATTAATGGATCTCACCCTAGATGTAGCAACAAATGTACATCCAGCTACTTTCTCACTTTTACCCAAGTCAACAACAGCTTTTGGTAAAGTCTGTGACTTGTGAATAGTCATTACATACCTTAATCTCAATGGGACCTGTTGTCTTGCATGTACTTCCCATCAGCCATCCATTCAAATACCTTTGGTGGCACTGGTATGCACGTGGGACATGTATCAATAAATCCTGGGCCAGTGTAGCCAGGGAAATGAACCAACACAGCAACAGGTAGGTTTGGCGGTCCAAAATTTTCTGCAAACCAAATCTCCTCAACCACTCCAAATGAACCATTGCAAAGGCCAACTTCAGCCCACAGGTTGGATGTCAGCTGACGTCTGCTTTCTTAGACAGGAAGAGCACTGCATCTAAGCCACCAGCTTCATCAGATGTTGCTGCTGATGCTCCATGACCAGAGTTCTTTGCCTGAATCTTTGCCACAGCCTGTCCATTGCCTCTCAACTTCTCATAGTTGTACTCTGCTACACTCTTCTTGTCAAAGTATAACCGAATAGCATCATTAAACTGGTCCATTGCAATATTAGGTGTGGAATGTTGCAGTAGGAGATGCCAATCTTGTTCTGTTACCTGTCCATCTCTCATTCTCATCAGCAAGGCTCTGAATGCTTGTGCCTCAGCATTCTCACCAGCCTGTCGCATAATCTCATTCAAAATAACTATAGAATCAAACAAAAGATATAATGAATGACCATGATCACTTATAGTGGTTCCATTTCCTGCAATATACAATGGCCGGTCACCCACTGGTGGCAACTGACCAAAGTCACCAAGGAGGATCACTGAAATACCACCAAATGGCTTACCTTCATTCCCTGTGCCAGCACGCAATCTATTGTCTAACCACGACAACATTTTGTGACCAATCATTGACATTTCATCGACAATGAGGTAAGCCTTACCTTCCAATTTTAACTGTAAGCGTTGCAACGACTCACCCTGTAGGTCTTTATACTCGCGTATAGGAAGTTGTGCAGCAGAGTGTAATGTCTGGCCATTAATACTAAATGCTGCAATACCTGTTGTTGCAGTTATTATACAACTGTCACCCAAAACCTGTTTTAAAGCAGTGATTAGGTACGTCTTACCTGTTCCTGCAGTACCACATACAATCATGTTGACTGGGTCAGGTCTCTCACCATTTTGCATATGAGATATAAGAATGTCATATGCAAGTCGATGGGAACTTCATTGCTCACTTGTACATGTCGTTGCCCTTGTTCTTCTGCATCTTTTCTCTGCTGGTAGATCCACCCAGGGCATTCTCTGAGCATCTCCACTGGAACTGTTCGTGCAGCTGCATACCAGTCATTCCCAACCCCCAACAGCTGATCACCCAACTCCTCATACCGTTGGTTCAATCTGCATAGCAGCATCCAGTCATCGAGTTGATTTTCTGGATCATTATTATATTCATCATCATCATTATTGTTGCCTGTGTTATCATCATTACCATCCTCTTCATTTCCTTCACCTGACATGTGTTGGAAAACTCTGTCCCGCTCTTCCTCATGACCTAAAACATTCTCTGAAGCAAAATCAGTTTCAAGAAACATGTAATAGGTGTTGATGAACATTTCATCATTCTCATCGTTATTGTCCCATGCATTTGATGGTTCACCCTCCCAAGGTTTGAACTTGATCAACTGAAATTTGCAATATCTGCCAAAATCAGGCCCATGGGGGTTTGCTGAGACCTTTGGAAAGGTCCTTACAATATATGGTAATGGTCGCTTTCTTATTTCAGATCTGATTCTTGTGTACTGTGACACATACTGCATCAAATTCAGTTGAGATAGGCCATGATACCTGCTATTCTCAGTTGAACGCTTACCACAATCTTCAATTGTGGATTTTTGCAAGACCTCTTCACTTTGGTCCTCAGTGTCCATGACAACTCTCCTACTGTTATCTAAAGACACAGTAACAAAGTTATAACTACATCCTACCAAAGGCAAGCTCAGCAGCATATGTGCAGTCTCCTGTGCTGCCATGTCACGATCTCCGACAACCTGGATCATTGCCTTTTTGATCGCTGACGATACCTGATCATCATTGTGTAATCTAGACACACATGATTGCAAAATTTCTGATGCTTGCTTTGACCGTGGCTCTCCTTTTGCAGCATACTTGGCCATATATCTAGCACAAGCATTCTGATCAACAATTACCTGCAAATCAACATTAGCTCTCCAATTCTCAAGCATGACCCTATTATGTGAATTTAATCTAGGGTCATTTCTTTTTGTCACCAACTCTGTACTCACCTTGTCATGTGGCAACTTCTCATAACACAGTTTTGTTTCCTCCTCCATTGCCTTTGGGAAACCAATTCTGCAGGAACATCATAACCTTTCTGCTTCAAGCAGTAGGCTGGGCTGCATCTCGTATGCCTCTCCACAGTATTCACCAATCTGTGGTAGTCATCATCTCTGTTGTGAACCGCACTCGGTTTGACAGCTGATGGATGTGGCTCAGGAATTTGCCATTGTTCACCCGGT
The DNA here is from genome assembly GCA_964035015.1 of Corallium rubrum. Lineage (NCBI taxonomy): Eukaryota > Metazoa > Cnidaria > Anthozoa > Scleralcyonacea > Coralliidae > Corallium > Corallium rubrum. The sequence continues at coordinate 17,677 of CAXIUP010000157.1, read as the reverse complement.
AATTCCTCATTGACAGTTGTCACTAGCCAGTCAACATATCTTCAAGATAATAATAATTGAAGTAAAAAAAAAATTAAATACTATAATTTTAAAAAAATAAGAAAATATCTGTTGTCAATCTGTTAGCTGTTAAGTCATAATAATTATCCAAATTAAGCCAATTTAAACAATACCATAGAAAATATTAAATACATCTTACTCACTTCACTAACTGCCTCTCGGCTTCTTTTCCACGGTCAATATCTTCCTGGTAAAAGAAATCAAAATCTTCCATTGACATTGTGGTATCAGCTTGGCTGAAACCCCACCCCTGGGCAGCCTGAGCTCGTAACAATGGAATATCAGGGGCATTGTTTAACCGGGCACACCCATGGGCATGAATACTTCCCCTGGCCTGATATTCATAGCGGAACCAATGCCACTCTGCATCCAAAACACCATTCAACCAATGTCTGATAAAGTCATCCAGGCGCTGCTTAAAAAACCAGTCGGTCAAATGGGGCTTGTCAATCACAGCTTGTGCTCGTTGTGACCTTGTTGCATCTTCCCCTGTCTGCAACAGTCTTTGCAGATCTGGCCAGTAACTATCAGCAGCACTAAATGTAAAAAAGAAAGTTGGACAACCTTTCTGCTCTATTAGTGCTAGCAATTCTTGCAAGCGTTGATACCAGTACTGATTAGTACCTTGCACCTTGGACACATAACGCTGCAATCGATTCACCATTTGCTTACCACTCATTAAATTAACCATCTCTTTCAGCTCTTCCATGGTCAAGTTGGCATCAGCTGGATGTTGACGCAAGTAAATATTTGCTTGTGACAATAGTTGATGTCTTTGCTTCATATCTAGTGCCCAGTATGGAAAACGTGGGTGAGAAGCAAACCTCCATCTATACTCACCATTTGGCAACACTTCAGCAAATTTTTCCAGGTGCTTAAATGCCTCAGTCAAAGTGACACCATGTTGCCTGGCCCGTATGGTTGGATCACCTTTCCCAAATGGAAACAATGTGGGAAAAGCCATTGTCGCTAGACCATCTGTCTTAAACTCATTCACTACATTACCTTCTGTAGATGGCCAGTCTAGTGGATCCTTCTCATTCACTGTCTCTCGAATTGCATCAGCTTCCTTCCTCTGCCTTTGTCGGTGAGGAATGAATGAGCTGCTCCCACAACCTACAAGAGATTCTTCAACACTGTTATCAGTACCTACTGGCTCCTGTGGTGGGCCTTCATTCTCCTGTTCAGGAGCTGTTACCTGTACATCTGGTTCAACAACATACCTGAGGTCATCTGGAATGCCATTTTCTGGCAAGCTCTGTATTGCCTCTCGATCAATCTCTACATCTTTGAAGTAGGGATTGTTGGTCTTTAGCCATAACACAGCCTCGAGAACTCTGTGTCGATGAACAGTGAAATCTCGATGTGTGTTATCCACTCCATGTCTTCTTATTACCAAAACAGGTAAATCAGCTACATGACATGGCAACCTAGATAAGAAACTCTGAATATCTTGGGGTAAGTTTAGTACATGCCCCTTGTACCCTCTCTGCCCACCATGTTTCCTGTACACACTCATAATGGGACACACCCTGGCAATTAACATTTCCTCTACCTGGGTTAACCCATCTAGCTGCTGTGGTACAATAGGGTAATGTGGGGCAAAACGAGACACTTATGGACAATTATTGCCCTGGAAAGGGAGAGATCATTTTTGGAATGTTCTTTTGGACTGGGGTATTTCATGTAGACTCTAAGCAAGATATACAACACAAAAAATAATGTTGGAAATAATTTATTTGGCGTAAATCAAGGAAAACATGAAAGTGATTTTTGTCTCATTTTGCCCCACCACAGTGGGCAAAATGAGACAGTGTGAAAACACTAAATAACAGTCAAATTTAAATAGAAAGTAATTTAATAGAACTACATAACTAACTATAAAAATACATTTAAAGATTATTTTGAAGTCAAAGTTACAAACACAAGTCACAGGTCACGCTGGTTGCAACTACAGTGCAACATTCTTCGTGACACCATAGTTTGCATTCAAGGCATTTCACCCAGTCCTCGCCTTGCATTGATCTGGACCATAGTTCTCCACAGATTGGACATTCTGCATCCTCAGTATTGGTGTTCACAATCTTTTTTCACTTGAACAAATTAACAAAGCTTGAAAGCCATTAACAAAGTCACGACCAGCCATTTTATTTTCCTGATTAAACTTAGTGGTAATGTTATTTTTCTGGCAATATTCAAACACTATTGATCTGATATCATTAATTGATAGACCATAAAAAACTTGGTCCATCTTAACAATATGATCTTCAAGTTCTTTCTCTTGGTCAGGTTTAAGAACAGCTCGGTAACACCCTAAAACATTCTTATGCCTTTCGTCAATTAACAAGTTTTTCATCCTACCATTAACTCAGCGGTTCAATGAATCCTTGGGTACTCCAAAGGCAGTGGCAGCTTTCCATATAGACATCTCTTTTTTGTCAACTGATGAAATGGCAAGTTTCATTTGTTCCTCACTCCAGTTCGCACATTGGGTTTTCCGAACATAGTTTCGAACCATGCTAAATATAATGCAAGTTGATTTGATTAATGATAAGTTCACAAGCACTGCAAAGCTTCATGCTGAACTCAGCATACACACAATAACAATTTCAAGATTATCTGAATGCATGATGAAATGTTATATAAAATTGACACAACCATGCATTTAAATAGTTTAAAGTTTCTGAACAAGAGCAGGTGAGGTTAAAAGACTTCAACATAAAAAATAGTGCTGGTTAATATAATCATTATATATAATATATATATTATTGATAATATATCATTGAGATTTGAGAATGTGTTGGCAATAGGACAACTCTTGAAAACTTCAAATGGCTAGCTTTACTTAGTTTACTATTACTTAAACATCAAATACATTTCGCTTGCTAGGAAAGTTGGATGTGTCTCATTTTGCCCCATCTTCATGAGTTCATTTGAACAAGAAAAAACTCGCAATAAATATAAACATTGATAAAAATGCCACGTGTGACTTGAAAGGGCATGTTATAAACTCAATAAAACATATAGGTTTAATTCGGTAAATACGATAATTTAAACACAACAATCGGTTAAGTAAAATTGCTAAGTAATAACATACCTGAATTGGTCGAGTTATCATCCAAAGTGGATTACAAAATCTTGATTTTTTCGTAGTTTCGTAGAGCAAAGAAGCGTGTTTCGGCCTCTCTCCTCCGCAGAGGCTCGGAGGGGCAGGCGTGCGGGTGAGGGAAGACGCGCGGGGAATGATGGGAAGAGGGAAAGAAAATGAGCCTCTGCCAGATAATGATGTCAATATGGCGCCCAAATTCCGTGATGGACTAGGCGCCAGACTCGGGATTTCATCATATAATCAACAAATCTACTACGCAAAAGTCGGAAATCACTAAACTGTGGACAAAAGACACATTTAAATCGCTGATACTTCTCAACTCGACAATGTTACTGCAACACAAGGGCAGGATTTTCCGGTTTTGAATTTATGCAAATAAAAGTATAAAACAAACGCTACATGAGAAAGTTTATCATTCATCTCAAAGGACGAACTGTTGTAAACATAGATCTTACCATTATGTCGTAGAAAGTTAGCACCGAGAATATTTCTAGCGCTGTTCGTCGGCTTTGTTTATCAAGTTAATACTTAATCAGGAGTGGAAAGCTTCCCAGTTGACAACGTTCGATGAAACGTTTGTCAGTCTGGCAACGTTTCGAATTTTTCGACCCGTTCGGCAGGTGATTCCATAGAAAAATTCAGAATAACATCCAGAAGTACATTCTAGACTTAGATCTTGAAGAAAACAATGTACTTCGTGCAAACTATCGTCGCTGTCTGCCATGACCAGAGAACCGCGGATTTGTCCAGAGAACCAGTGCTGCCACTCTATTTTATCAATCTCACCTACCGCGTACTTATTTTCCCCCTACTTTCCCCTACGGGGATATTTTCATATTTCCCCTACGTTCCCCTACTTTACACGAAATCACCCCACGCCTTCACCTGCGAGCAGGTCTCCGTCGGGCGCTATACTGTTGGCTACTCCACCTTTAGGTCAAAACTGACTATGGGCTCGAGATTGGGTCAAAACAACAAATGTATTTAGATTCATTGCTTATATTTGACCCAATTATATACAGAACTACTAATACAAAATTATCAGATATTACAGGTAGAATTAGAAATGAAGACACGTAGATGGAATAGGGGAACTAATTAAACTGGTTTATTATGTATTTTGAGTTAAGTCAGTAATAACTAATAACGTCAAGCTAACCTGGAGGATCACTCTAACACACTATGAATGTATCAAAGACAATCATAAATTATTTTATACAAACGTTTATGGGTTACCTGAACTGAAAATGTTATAAATTTAAAAATGTTTCGGTTAGCTGATCAAGGAAGTTGAAAGAAATATTCTTCCTTGCCATCAGGGCCACGGTATTCAGCTCTGCTTTTATGTTGGAACAATCGCTCGTATTCAAAAAAGCAATCATAGGACGGTTCTCTTTTCAGCTCTTTGCCAGGCGAATATGGGTAGTTGATTTTGTGTGGCCAATGAGTTCGGATTTTCCACACACAAGATCTTTGCCACAGAAGGAACAGTGTGCTTTCCCTCCACGCAGTGACATAGATAACCAACCACTCGCCCAACTTTCTCTTTTCCATTCCTGGCGGTATTTCTGCGCTCGATTTTTTTTTTGATAATCTTCGATATGGTGCTGCTGTGGGTGACTGTCGGCCAGGCCGATATTAAAACTCTAATCCTGGCTGGTTCTAACCCAGTGTAGTCAAAGTATCATAATTTGTCATTACAAAAAGACAGTGTGTGAGTTATTCGGAGTCGCGGAATCAAGATTCTATCTTGTCTGCGTTTCTGATAAATGAGTCATCACCTCAAACACGGTGAGACACCACAAACGACCCACATGGGAATTGTGAGAGAGTATCAGAGCAATCATGCAAGTAATTACCGTTGGTAACTGGTTATTTGCTATGCACGATTGCCTTGCACGTGGGAGGTGCGCATGTGTCCGCAAGAGGTCTAGCCTGCGTGTCAGGCTCTTAACTTGTTATGGGGCGCGGGTTTAGGGGGGGGGGGGGGGGCTACAAGAGGGCCACATTGCAGCTCTGCCAGCGACCCCTTTATTTATTCGTGTTTTTCTTGTGTTTTTTTCTAAACTTTTATATTATCGTCAATTCCCCTACATTCCCCTACATATAGGCTGTTTTCCCCGTAGGTTTCCCCTACAACCTACAATTAGCCAAATTCCCCTACCGTAGGGGAATTCCCCTACAGTGGCAGCACTGCAGAGAACGGCACATTATCTGGCAGAGGCTTCTTTTCTCGTTTTCCGTCTTCCCAGGGTCCACCGCACGCCTCTGACCTTACGCCCACGTTTCTTCCACTAGCGGTTTTCCCTCGTAGCACGTAGCTACTTCATGTTAGACCTCATTATCCACGCAAAGCCTCTGCGGAGGAGAGAGTGTTTCGGCAATGATAACTTTCATAAGCTTTGCTTATGAGCCCACGATCATTAAATAAAATGGTAGCTACGCCAAACGTCATGTAAGTTGAATTGAATGGGACTGTCTCATTTAGCCCCGCTGTCTCATTTTGCCCCGCATTACCCTACCTGGATCCATGTCATTGTCCACACTGTACACTTTGGGAGATTTCTTGTCTCTCTTACATCGATTGCACAGGTAGTTTTCCACTGCCAAATTCTGCTTGGTTGGCCAGGCTTCTTTACAAATAGTGCACTGTCGATGATCTAACACTTCTTGGCCAGTGTGAAATCTCTGCATTTCATTTTTAGCCCACTGTTGCTCATGCAAAGGGCTCTCAACATTTTCCCACCCCCTTTGGTGAAGATACTCTTTTCGACTGTCAACCTGCACCTGTTGTACAGATTACACTTTGGGCTCTTCTCTGTGAGGAATTCTGCCTAACATGCTCGAGCCTTCTTGCTCGTTCCTCAGACGTTTCAGACTCAATATGCTCTGCTGCATTTTGTCTAAGCACTTGTAGCCTTTCTGCTCGTTCCTCAGACGTTTCAGACTCAATATGTTCTGCTGCATTTTGTCTAAGCACTTGTAGCCTTTCTGCTCGTTGTTCAGACGTTTCAGACTCAATACGTTCTGCTGCATTTTGTCTAAGCACTTGTAGCCGTTCTGCTCGTTGTTCAGACGTTTCGTCATCAATTCGTGCTACTGCATTTTGTCTGAGTACCTGCAGCCGTTCTGCTTGTTGTTCTGGAGTTTCTTCCTCAATTCGGGTTCTCGTATTTTGCCTATTCACATGTAGGCGGTCATTTCGTTGGTCAGGTGTTTCTACCAATATTCTTGCAGTCGTGTTTGTCGACAGAATCTCGAGTCGGCTTGCTCTCTGTTGTGGCGTTTCTGTTTCTATTCTTATTCTCGCCTGTTGTCTCAAACACTGCAGCCTTCTCTCTCTCTGTTCACTACTTTCTCGCTGCCTTCTCTCTCTAACACTCTGATTGTGCTTACCTCTACTTGTTTCTGAGCGTTTTTTGTAAGCTTCTCTCCTCTTCGCTAAGCGAACTTCCCTCTCCTTCGTTGTCTCGTTTTCTAGCCTTCGGCGAGCCAGCTCTCTCCGTTTTCGTAATCTTTCCTCCTTTTTCTCGTCGCTTTCTCTTTGGGTTCGCTCTCGTCGCTTTTCTTTTCCACTTTGTTGATTTCTTTGTTCTCTTTCCATATTGATAAATTTTTGTTTGAATATAATTATTCACCCAAAAATCACAGTTTTCCTGCAAAACACTTTTTTCGTCTTCAAAAAGACGAAAAACCGTTGTGAAAACGATTTTGCAGTAAAAGACGGTTATTTTGTACGTGTCACATCACGTGATTCTCAATTTAAGTTGTGAGTCACCAGTGCCCAACAATTCTTACCGCGTGACACCGTACCAAACATATATATAAATATATATATATATATATATATAAACTATTTCCCAGATTTCGCCTCCCTCGCTTTTTCTACACGCGTGTAAAATGGACTCCACGCGTGTCGAGATTAGCACCCTCACCGGGCTCCGGGCCTTCGGCCCTCCGCCCGGCTCTGGGATTATTTTTCGGACCGTATTTTACCAAATCCTGCTTTCTGATTAGCTAACGAGGGGTCCGTATGAGCCCGTACGGACCGCTCGAAATAATTTTTTTTAAATGTGTTTTATAGGCCGTAAAATATTCTAAAAACGTTTCAACATAAACTTAAACGAAATCAAAAATATAGAAATCGAGTTTTTCATGCGTGAAAGAGACCTAAAATCTAATTTCCTCTTTCGAAAGAAACAGTAGAAACTTCCCTTTTTTATTCACTCTAAACACTGATGAAGACCAAAAAAACCAAGCGAAAAAAGAGAAAAATATTTACCCTCGGTCTCAAAAATTTCCCTCGGCCTGCGGCCTCGGGCAGTTTTTGAGACCTCGGGAAATATTTCTCTTTACGGACCTCGCAGCCGGTAAATAATATATATATATATATATATATATATATTCCGGGGGGAAGAAACTTTCATTCTCGATAAATTAGTAATGCAGCAGGATTTTACACGTTTTTCAAGAAACACCCATAGATAAGGTACAAACCGGTCTGTTATCGCTCTTTAGTGCTTACGAGCTTTAAGTGCCTTAAGCGACATAAATATTTGTTGCATATGAAAGACTAATACTAGTGTTTCACACTTTCACTGGTGTTAGTTTTTCAACTAGGTAAGTTTACCCCCCGGAAAGTTTACACTATCTATCTATTTATGTGTTGTGTGAAGTTTCTGTGAAACTTTGCACCAAAAAGCGCATTATTTACTTTGTGTGAATTAGTGAATAAGTGACAAGAGGTTTCTTTCACACGGCTTTTTCTCAAAGAAATGTTTCGAGCTAAAGTAAGAAATTTAAAAAGCTACAGGTGAACACGAATTTATCAGAATCATCTCAAAATTGATATTCGAGTAAATTAACATTTTGGTGACAAAAGAGTCTGTCAATATTTATCGTTTTACGGCTTTATATGCAAGCCCATACAACCTGTGAGATTGTGTTTTAGCTGTAATAGTAACTCTAACAGTATTCGGAATTTTTACAAACCCAGACACTTTTTTTGCTGTGATATTTATCTACCAAACTGCCAATTTTCAGAGCATTATAGTAAATAGTTGTTCGCTTATAGCATTTTGAATTGGAATGAGAACTTTAATAAACGGAAGCGCTATTTTTTGTTTGCGATCATAAAATGACTAAATGTTTTGCTGCAGTCTTGTATCCAGTTATATCAGTAACCTTAAATTTGTCTTTGTTCCTCAATACCTTTTTCTTTATAAAATTATATTACAACAAATTTTTCCTATGTCAAATATTCTACTATAATTAAAACTATATTTTGATCTTTCCGACGGGAGTGGCTACTTCCAGACCCCAAAGCGCAAGGGGGTTGCAATTAACGTTTTCTTATCAGGAGGGATATTTACAACAAGAAACTATTTCTAAAAAGAAATAGCTGTTTCGTTCCCGTCAGCGTCTTATAAGTAGGCTGTTGCATGCCGATTGGGGGCAATGACGAATTTTAGCCCAGCCAATTCCCGCCAGTGGTCTGACGCGACAAGGCCTACAATTTTGGAAGCAAAATTTTTTTATGGTTACGCTGTCGCGGAGAGGTAACGTTCTGCGTATAAGTACAATTGGTTGTTGGCCTACGCAGGGGGAACTGAATTTCAAACAGATTGAATTTGAACTTGATGTCATTCAATTGAGTCGTTTTCTTGATAATCATCAACAAAACGTACAGCGGGACAGTAACACTTCCTGTTTCTTTTAGGCCTAGTTTATACGTCGCAAATCGTCGCATTCCAGACGAATTTACAGTAATTTAATCAATTAAATGGGGAGTAAATTCGTCTAAGACGTTGTATCCGTGACAAAAGTCGTGATCAGACTGAAATGCGACGTCACGGCGCAACGAATTAAATGTATAAATTTCCTGCTCTTAATTTAATTTTTTGTGTTTTAATGTGCAAAACATTAAATTTGTCTGAATTAATTTCGTCGTATAAAACGAAGTCGCATTGACGTCGTCTAACCGACGAAGTTAATATGAATTATAAATTTTTCTTAATTAAATGCGACGATTGTGCGATATATATAAACCAGGCCTTACCTGCCAGCGTCTCGCAATTTTCTTGAGAACGCAATTATTTTGGCAACGTTTTATTTGCCTCCTATACACGGTCAGAGGTGAATAGGAGAAATGTACATGTGGCGTCAGTACGACGGAAATTTTGCGGTTATTTATATCTAGATACATAAAATGTCACTGTTTTGGAAAGCCGGCTACATTAGCGGTCATCTATGCCACCGATATTTAAGTTAAAATTTATTAAATAATATTCAATCTGTGTGATTCTTTCAAAGTTTGTATTTGATGATTTTGATCGGAATAAATACTGGAGTGATTGAGTAGCTTTTCCAAGGCCAAGGGTCTACTCGACCACTGACTCGACTCGACCTTTCCGAATGCTATTCGCCCAATCTCAATCTTTATTATTAAACCTAAAGTGGCAATGAGCAGTTAGAATGCAATTTCGGAGAATTCAAAGAGGGGTAAGTTCCTACAGTACTCGGCATTCTTGTTCATAGTATTGTATGATTCACTTCCCACGGATTGTTTACGTCGTTCAGCTAATTATGCTAGATCAGCAATGTTATTTCACTTCGATATTATTTCACCACGCCTACAACTAAATTTTTTATGCGGAATTTTGATTTCATTGGATAAGATCGAAGTTTTGGCTTATGCTGCCAACAACACTGCACTGCGATTGGACTATTTTCATCAGTGATGACAGTTTCTTTTGTGATGTCAATGGAAAGCTAACACAGTAACAGTTTCGTTCCTGCGGGGAACGAAACAAAAATTATATATATAAAAATTATAAAAATAATTGTTATTTATATGACTCCCTCAGTGACTAATTCTTAAATGATTCTTTTGTTTCAGATAAACCAGTTGTTAACGTTACTTGTAATACTTCTGTGTCTATTGAAGAGGGAAAGAATTTTTCCTGTAAATGTTCTGGAAACGATGGCATTCCACCTCCTAGTGTAATGTGGTTAAAGGATGATGATAAGTTGACTACTGTGGATAACATTTTGGCATTGCGTAACATTAGCAAGAATGGGACATACGTGTGTCGTGTACAAAGTGGTAATTTAAAGAAAGAAAAACAAGTTCACGTTACTGTTCTTTGTGAGTAGACTTATTTCATCGTTTGATATCGATCTTTTCTTGTAGCAATTGAGTCACGCACGCATTCTGTGGGTTTAGTAAAACATGATAGAATTAGATGTACAGAGCAAGAGATTACTCTCAGATTAACTTTTTTAATTTGACAGGTTTACACGGTCATTTAAGCTTATAGAATAATCCCTTACTAAAACACGTACACCATGATTCAACATGATGGACGAGCTATAGTTTTGGTTTTGGAAGCTTCGTATTGGTAACATGTGTCAAAGAACAACGGAACGGAACTACGGAAGACATTGGTACACGAGCCCTACGCCCGGGCTCGTGGATTATTTTTTGGACAAAAAACACTTAAGAAAGGAGTTTTGGGGATACGTATATCCATTTCAAAAGAACAGAAACAAATCAACGTTTACGTATAAAGCAGACAATAGAGTTTTATTTTCAAGCCATACAAAACTAAAGCCATTTCATTACTTTTTAACCATTCATTACTTTTTCTCTTTTTTTTAGTTCGGCCAGAGGCTAACATTAGCTGTACTACTCCTGTGAATGTCAGAGAAGGAGAAAACGTTTCATGTATTTGTTCTGGAGTGGGTGGCAACCCCCCTGCTACTGCATATTGGTTTAAAGTTAACGATCCAAAGTCTATGAGAGAGGGATATCTGAGTGCGCTACTGGACATAAAAAACATTAGTAAGAACGATAATGGGACATACATTTGTCGAGCGCAAAGTGGAACTTTAAAAGACGAACAACGAGTTGACATTACTGTTTTTGGTAAGTAGTTTTGTTCAGTTATATAAAAGTGGTATGTGTTCTTACATTTTGAATAATCAGGGCCAAATAATAGTATAGAGTGGAGTAATAGTATAGAGGGGAATAATAGTATAGAGTGGAATAATAGTATAGAGTGGAGTAATAGTATAGAGTGGAGTAATAGTATAGAGTGGAATAGTAGTATAGAGTGAAGTAATAGTATAGAGTGAAGTAATAGTATAGAGTGAAGTAATAGTATAGAGTGGAATAATAGTATAGAGTGGAATAATAGTATAGAGTGAAATAATAGTATAGAGTGGAATAATAGTATAGAGTGGAATTGTCGTGAATGCCCCGTTTAAAACCAGATATCCACGACAAATCAGAAGGTTTTAACAAAATAAGAACTTTTAATAAATCACAGTATAATCCCAATCACAGTATAATCCCAAACACAAATCATGATCCCATCACAATCACAGACTAAGTCACAATAATATTTTTCACAAGCATTCCCACATCCTGTTTACTTAACACCTATTTTTAGCTAAGGTCCATGTGAACTTGCCCCAGTCCCCAACACTCCCCCCATACATCTCTCCTCTGGAGGATGTATGTTACCCTAAAGGAAACTGGGCTTACAGTACAGACTAACATTAATGAATAAAGTAAATAAACAAACTACTTACAGTCTGGTTAATGTTTAACCATTGTTCTCTTCAAACCTTACAATATGTTTGATGTTCTCTGCAGCTGCCATAGTCAACCCTACTCCCCCGTGTAAGGTCTAGCAGTGCACTCTACGTACTAACTTCGTGGTAAACATGGCATCATCAGGTAGGTAGATTGGGTATCTGCCTTGAATTCGCCCTTGACACTCTATAGGAGGCCATCTTCGTTGACTTGTAAGTTTAGGCTGCTTCGGACTTGGGCATAGTTGGAATTCACCATGGCTCGTTGTTGCACTCGCTTGACAGCCGCTTGATCCACCAAAGTTTTACACTCTCCACTTCTGCTGTTGTCAGCGGCCCAGAGGATTTCTTAGGTGCCATAAAGTTGTTCACAAATCTTAAAATCCACGCACATATCCGCAAGGTCCGTCGTAAATCATCATGACTTTCAAGCAATTTATCTAATTCATCTCCCGTTGCCTTGGGTTGTGCCATAGCCAGTACTTTCCGGATGACCTTGGCTTCGTTTTCTGATGCTTCTGATGATGACGTTGCTGTTTTTCGGATGATGACGTTGCCATTTTTCTTGGTTTGCTAGCCATTTGGGACCGTTCCACAAAAGAGTCGATTCAGTTACCATTCCTCCTCGGCTTGCTAAATCTGCTGGGTTCTCGGAAGTCCCAACGTGTCGCCATGAGATTTCAGAGTGCACTTGAATTTTCTTCACACGACCTTGCAGCCAATGGAGAACAACCGTGCTGTCAAGCCATCCACATATTCTAGAGATGGGTAGGCCCTCTAGTGCTTTCTTCACATTCATAACCAGGTTGGTTGCCGTATGCGCTCCAACGAGTTCAAGGCGAGGTATTGTTAGCCCTTGTTTTGCCAGGCGTCCCTTCCCAACAACCAGTCGTCGAGTTGTTACTGCAGCTCCTACTCCATGTTTACTGGCATTCCCGAAGCTGTGAAGCTCTATAGACTCCAAGGCCTCTGGATGGTCTGCAATTGGACGCGGCACAACTTCTTCCACGGGCAAGGCTTGCTCCCACTTCTTCCACTTACATTGAAGTGACTCCGTCACTTTGGCATCACAGGCAGATTTCTCACTACAGGCTTCTCTGTAAATGATCTTTCCCTCCAATGACAATGGTGAGACTAGACCTTAGTGGATCATAGATTTTAGCGAGTTTGCGCAGGAATCCCCTCTTGGTTGGCTCGACGTTCTCGGATGGTAGTTTAATTTTTAGCTCATCCTTCTCCTTGTGCCAACCTAGCCCCAACAGGCTGGTGTGTGTATCTTCGCATTGAAGGAGTTGCTGTTTAGCATAGGTCACATCGCCATCTTGTTCATCTTCTCCCCCTTCCAGTTCTCGAACATTCGAGTTCCACTTGTGCAGCTTAAAACCCGCACCTTCAAAAATCTCAATAGCTTGGTTTTGCGGTTCTGTACCTCCTGCACTGTCACCCCACCACCAATAAGGTCATCTTGCAGTGGAAGGCCAGGATAAAAGCACTCGTTAAGCGATGGGGCATCTGGATTTGCCCGGGCCGATGCATCATATACTATTCTAGTCTTTGTTGTCTGGGCATCTTCTCTCACTACAGGTTTGTGTGGTATGTAGAATTCCACACCCTTGGCTTGCTTGTTAGCTGGCTCGACGATTCCCTGATTCTTTTGCTCTATGTCATTCCTCTTCTTTCCAATTTCCTGGTAAGATGACTTAATCTCTGTAGGCTGCCGTGCTTGTTATTCGGTAATGGTGGATGGTCACCTCGCCATGGTAGGCCGGTTTCGTACCAGTCCTCTTCGCTTCCGACAAGCTGCTCTCTGAATTCCCCATAGACTGCCTCCTGGTCGTGTTCAGGTGTGTCAGCCAATCCAAGTACATGAAGTCGCAAAAGCTCCTCATAATCCACATGACTTGCCTGTATCAGTAACATTTGGTTTCGGTTGAACTCTTGTCCAGGAGACAAACCACCCCAACCTTGTTAACTCTGCAATTGGTTCCCCATCTCGTCCAACACAAGGTTTGTGTTCGGTCTTGATTCTTGCATATTCTCCTGCCCCAAGCACAATATGTACAGGTAGTTGCGGCTTTGTATCTTGATCGGACATCTTCACTTCTTTCAAGTGTGGATACTTGGAAATTAAGGCTTGATATCTGGGGTTATCTAATGACAACAGTTCTCCCTTGTTCACTTTAGTTAATTTGACATCCATTTTGAATTCTCCTGTCATATCTTCAATTGTAGCCTGGTATGTCTCCATTCTCATCAAGCTGGTACTCAGAAGCATGTCGACTTGTTTGACCTTTGTATCGATGGGTTTCTTGTTGAGTAAATCAATTAATTTGGCGGAGGCATACGAGCGTCCTGCCCCAGAGTCAATGAGTGCCGGGCATTCGACCGCGTCTACTTTCACTATCACCACGGGAAAAGTCCCTTCCCCAGTTGTCGCGGCTTTTAAAGTGGTTTTCTGCTCTTCGCCTTTCGTTGGCTGGTTACAAATAGAAGTATGATGTCGACGTTCACAATTTTGGCACTTTCCTTTGCTGGGGCACTGAGCTGCTCGATGACCAGCGTGAGTACAGTTGAAACACAAGCTTTTCTTGACCAATATCTGCTTTCGTTGGTCCCACGTAGTAATCTCGGCGCACTCCCCCGATTTATGCGACGCGTTATCACAATAGACGCAATCTTGCTTTATGTCTCGGCCTCTCGCGTTGAAGAATTTATTTGACCCATCTCTGCGGCGATTCGTGGCGTCCGAATCTTTCTCCTTTTGCCGATTACGTCTTGTCCCCAATCGCAAAGCTTCGCAAAGTTGGACGAAATCCCAACTCTCCCACGTTTCGTCGGTTCGCACGAAGTCGCCTCTTATGCCAGGCAGTTTATCCAAGGTCATTGAAACGTAACCGTTCACTTGCTCTAATTTCTCCATAGTTTCTAAGGATTGTACACAATATGTCAACCAACCGCTGAATTCGTGAATTTTCTTTACGTTTACTCTGGAAATAACTGACAGTTCCAAAATTTCCTTAGCGTATGATTTCACGATTTCAGATTTCTTCCCAAATTTGTCTTCCAAGATGCTCTTATAGCTCTATTATATCCTTCCGACGTGAAGGGTAAAGCCTCTATTGATTTTCTCACTTTAACGCACAACAACTCTCTCAAATAAGCGAATTTGGTGATACTGGCCATTGTAGTTTTATCTATTGTCTCACAGTACTGTCCCCAAAACCGTGGCCAGTCTTGAAACGAACCGTCGAACTTGCTAATTACTAATTTAGGTAGTTTAGCTTCCATACCTGAGTGTGCTCCCAGACTTTTGTCATCGCTTTCTTGTTGAGATTGATGTGTTTTTGTTCCTTGCAGTTCGGCTTGGAAATGTAGTCGAGTCCCGAATAGTTTGCGTTCGTAGTCGAGTTCTTCGTCTCGTTCTCTCCTGTTTTCGTCTCTTTTCGCTTCGTCGACCCGTGGTTTTAAACGCTTCACTTCGTGATCTGCTTCGCTGATTTTGGCTTCGATCTCCGTGTTCCATTGTTCGATATCTGCGAGGTCTTCTTTCGCGCCAATCTTTAACCCTTCTACGATTCCTTTACACTGGTCGGTTTAACTCACCAATTCTTGCAGCGCCTTTTGTTGTCGCTCGATTCTCTGACGATTATTCGAGTTGAAAATGCCATCCGTTCGATCTTTCACAACATTTAATTGAGTTATTTTGGTCTCTAGTGCTGTCTTAGCATCTTCCATTGTCCCCGAGCCCGGGCGTAGGGCCGAAGGCCGGGAGCCCGGTGAGGGTGCTAATCTCGACACGCGTGGAGTCATTTTACACGCGTGGACAAACGTGACATGCGAACGCATTTCTGTGAACTGAATATTTATTTATTTATTTATTTATTTGTATATATGTGTGGACGGACCAAGCGCGGTTAAGATTGTGGGGCACTGAGGACAATATAGTTCTTGATAAAAAGATTTGAACTAACAAATAAATATTAAAAGACTTGAGAAAGGAGTTTTTGGGAAACGTATATCACTTTTGAAAGAACAGAAACAAATCAACGTCTACGTATAAAGCAAAACAACGTCTTGAGTAGAAGGAAACCCGTCAAACCGAAACTCGAAAGGAGGAGAAAGCAAGAGTGAAACTTGAAAACCGATTAAGAAATAAAGGCCGGCGAAACGGTTTTAGTTTACGGTAAAAATATAGAGCAGCCGCTCTCAGTAATCACGAACATTTAGTAGGAAAACTGTTTGAGTTCCCCACTTGTCCTTATGTATGTCCTATCACTGTTAATTTTGTTTTCTCTTTTGTGTATTTGTCCTTAAAGTATTTTAAACGTATCCATTGCATGTTAGTTTGCTTGCCTGTTGTATTTTTTATCTATGGCTGTGTTATCTTTTTTCAAATAGTTTTCTTATTGCAAAACCACTTGTGACTAACGTAGCTTGTCCATAATTTGGCATAAAAATCTGAAAAGGAGCAATTTTTCTTCTGTAAAACGTACAAATGCTGTTGAAATATTTATTAAGATGTAGGTGAAAACAATTTCAGCACTTTGAAATGTCATAAATGAATATTGCCGTGGCAGGCTTCCAGGTTTGAAAAATGTTTTCAGTTGCTGTAGCGATGTTTTTTTGCAGTAAACATGGAAAGAAAAAGAAGTGTAAAATATAACCCTGATATTTTAATAATTTTTGTCCTCCTGCCTCGGTAGTCTGGTGGTTAACACAGTCGGCTTGCACGGTAACATGGTCGAGTTCGAATCCTGGAGGCGACTTCCAATTTTCTTTATCTCAATATTTTTCACGAAATATCATCCTTAAATTTTTCTTTGTTCCTCGTTACCTTTTTCTTCAAAAAAATAGAGTTATTAAAACTGCAGTTTTTTTATTTCAAATATTCTACTAGAATTAAAACTATATTTTGATCAACAGGAGTGGCTATTTCCAGGCCCCCAATAAAAAAGAGCGCAAATGTTTCTAATCAGCTGAGGGGGAATATCAGGAGGCATTTACAAAAATTCATGCAAAAGCGGGCGAGGGGTTATTGCGTTCATGTATTTCTAGTATTATTATCTCCTTAAGTCGAAGACTGTCGTTCGTTGTTTTTAACACACAAATATCCCGTCGGAGGTGCCACGTGTCGTGAATGCCCCCGTTTAAAACCAGATATCCATGACAAATCACAATGTTTTAACAAAATAAGAACTTTTAATAAATCACAGTATAATCCCAATCACAGTATAATCCCAATCACAAATCACGATCCCATCACAAACACAATCACAGACGAAGTCGCAATAATATTTTTCACAAGCATTCCCACATCCTGTTTACTTAACACCTATTTTAGCTAAGGTCCATGTGAACTTGCCCCAGTCCCCGACAGAATAATAGTATAGAGTGGAATAATAGCATAGAGTGGAACAACACTATAGAGTGGAATAATAGTATAGAGTGGAATAATAGTATAGAGTGGAACAACAGTATACAGTGGAATAATAGTATAGAGTGGAATAATAGTATAGAGTGGAACAACAGTATAGAGTGGAATAATAGTATAGAGTGGAATAATAGTATAGAGTGGAATAATAGTATAGAGTGGAATAATAGTATAGAGTGGAATAACAGTATAGAGTGGAATAATAGTATAGAATGAAATAATAGTATAGAGTGGAATAATAGTATAGAGTGGAATAATAGTATAGAGTGGAATATAGTATAGAGTGGAATAATAGTATAGAGTGGAATAATAGTATAGAGTGGAATAATAGTATAGAGTGGAATAACAGTATAGAGTGGAATAATAATATTGAGTGGAATAGCGTAGAGTGAAATAATAGAATAGAGTGGAATAATACTATAATAGTATAGAGTGGAATAATATTGAGTGGAGTGATAGTATAGAGTGGAATAATAATA
>CAXIUP010000156.1:0-71498 GCA_964035015.1 Corallium rubrum | reverse complement strand
TTTGCGCGTGTAACCTGCTATATAAATAACATGCTTCGCCTCTTCCAATAATTCTTTAAATCTATCAAAATAGATCGGCTTATAGTAAATATCGTCGTGCATTTCTCCCAGAAAAAGAAGAGGCGCTGCCTGTCCCATAATGCACTACGTTTCAATTCTATTCTCGATCTTTCGGAGGCCGCGAATGACGGCTCACCACGAAGACATGACGAAGCTTGCCGAAAAATGAGCGATGCGCTCCGAAAGATCGATAATAGAATTGAAATGTAGTGCAATGGCATTATGGGATAGGCAGCGCCTTCTTCTTGTCCGAACTACTATAAGCCGACCTAATTTGAGAGTTGTTGTGTGAACATGCCTAGCGCTTGTAATATTTGCGGAAAGAGCTTTTCAAGACAATTTAATTTACAACGCCACATAAAGGTCCTGCATGGGGGAGATCGGCCAATTCAAACGATGTCTACTGATTCTACATTTAAGCATTCGCCATTTGATGGAACCGCATCGAATTACCAAGACAACAAAAAGACATACTCCATACAATTAACACATCCCTTTGGGCTCTTGGTCTCTGGGGGGACCAAGACTGGGAAGACAACCTTTGTCAAGGAATTGTTAGTCAACGCCCAAATCATGATCGACCCTGTCCCAGAAAATATAATTTATTTTTATTCTGAATACCAAGACACGTTTGCTAAAATGGAACTTCTTATTCCTGGGATTCAGTTTGTGCAAGGTTTATCCGAATCTATATTGGATAGTATTAATCCCCAAATAAGAAATCTATTTATCATTGATGACATGATGGGAGAAAAAGATACGATTATTGCCAAGCTGTTCACGAAGAAATCGCACCATGGTAATCTCAGCGTGATTTATATTGTGCAAAACTTATTTCATCAAAGCAAAGACCATCGTACCATCTCTCTCAACGCTAGTTACTTTGTCCTAACAAAAAATGTTCGTGATGCAAGTCAAGTAACTCATCTAGCCAAACAGTTGTATCCCGACAACACAAAGTTTTTCCAGCAAGCCTACCAGATGGCAACCAAAGACCCGTATTCTTACCTATTTGTCGATCTCACGCCGACATGTCCCGATGAAATCCGAGTAAGATCAGGGATATTTCCGACTGATACACATTATGTATATCAACCCCGGGTATGAAAATAAGTGCTGAATACCTGAGAAAAGCGACATTGAAACATACTGATAATGGTTTATTAAAGGCTATACAGGACAGTGCATTTTGAATATATGTTTAGATTTCATCAAACGAAAGAAACCAGTATTACAAAAAACTAGTGTACTCCTACAATCAATCTAAACGCCATAGTATTGGAATGACACCAATTATAAGAATTAAAGTTACTGGTGAATCGTTGACACATTATCTTCTGTACTATGCTGAAGTTCAATAAAGTATTTACAAATAATGTATATGTCTTTCTGATATTCCTTTGGTACAGGTTAAATGTATAAGTTACCAGGGGTGATGGGGATATCTTTGGGGGCACCCTAGGGGTATTGGTAGTATCTTTGGGGGGGGGGGGGGGTGCCCCAGGGATGATGGGGGTATCTTTGAACGGGCCAAAAAGGCCTAAACGGGCCAAAATAGGCCAAATAAGGCCTAAAAGGGCCTAATAAAAGCATCTAACATGCCAAAAATGTCAAATGCTTTCTGTTATTGCTCGAGTAAACAACTAAACATGGGTCGCACACGTAGAAACTGTCCTGTCTTCGGGTGCGGAAGCACTAATCTTGCAAGGCTAGCAAATCATCTTGACCAAGTACATCACATGGATATCAAAGAACGCGCTAAATGGCTAAAATGGAGTAAAAGTGGAATATGTGTTCCTTTACAGAGTAAAGAACCTATCGCAGACAGCACAGAACTAAATATGGAGAAAACTTTGAAAAGCATTATAAAGAGACAAGAGGAAATGGCAACAAACTTCAATAATTATCTAAGAGAGCAGCATGGGGAGTCCGTAAATAATAAACAACGCAAAAAACCCGGAAAATATCAAAATTCCCCATAAAGAGCGAGCAGTGCTTTGACAACAGAGAAACAAACGATATCTCTAAGAAGTGGGTGCGCTAGAAGAAATCGTAAACGCAGGACAGTTTATGTAAATAATTAGCTGTCAATTTGCACACTGTAATTTGTTATAAATATGAAAATAAACTACAAAGAACTATAATGTTGCTCGTATGTCTTTATGAATTTTTCTTCAGATAAAATTACACATCTTTCTTACACACTATATAGTTCAAGTAATTTTTTTAACTTAAAACATAATTTAGCTTTGGATTAACTCGATAATGTTCCTACAACACATATAGCATTAGTTCAGATTGCTTTTCGTCGTTAAGTTTCTAGACTTTTCAAGAAGATACTCTTCGTAAGCCTCCCGAGGATTCTTTATCGTACTCGTAAATTTTACACCTGTGTCTTTTACTTTGTACAGATACTTTAATGGACAGCTAAACAGAACAGATATAGAAAGAATATTTGGCGAGTCGTCAATTTCCTTCGACTCGACCATTGTCTCTGAAGTTTTTTGAGTCTCTTTGATTTCGTAATTTCAACGCCTCTCCCGCTTCGTTGAACTCTATCCAGATTCGTTCGTCGACGTTTGTCCTGGTCTCTTCATAGCACCATCTCCGTTGCTCATCATCTGTTAGGCAACTATGTTGCTTCTGACTAGGATGGTTAGTCCTACAACCATTGCACTTTTCACGACAAAGCTTCGAATATTCTTCCCACAAAGTTTCATTGTAAATATCTTCGAACATTGAAAACAATTTTTCATATAAACCCTCCATCTCTGCGGTCTTACTCCAACAGCAAATAGTAAGCAAGTGATACGCCGAGAAAACCGACGCCGTGAATAAGCATATTAATTAGGATTTCTTTGTCTACGCTCTGACGTCGCTCAGACTCGTTCTTTTGTTTAAATTGCTAATGAGCCATTAACATCATTAGTGTACATGGACTTATACAAATATGGCAACATTGCACTCAACCATTCCATAGACAAATAATATTTCGTCTGTATCTTACGTTCTTACAGTTTCTCGATTCGATTCCTCATACTCGCGCGACTTCTCGTTTGACTTACGAGTACGGCAAACCGTTCCGTGTTCACACAACGGTTTTGGACTCCCAAAGACATCTCCTCAATCTAAGTATTAGTAATCAATTTTGATTTATTCACTTTGTCCTACTGACAGGTAATGGATTTTTATGTACACTGTGAGATATTTAACATATATTGGATATACAACCGTAATAGATAGCGAGTGATTGTAAATAATTCCGATACTTATGGATTTTAACTTTTGCGTTGTTTGTAAATATTAGGAGCTTTGTGTGATGGTAAATATGAAATTATATATTTTTGAAACTTTATTTCGTTATTTAGTCTTATTATAAAAACATGTTTCTTTAAACAAATCACATTTTAAAAATTACAAGCTTTTAAGAGCCACCAAGTCATTGAAAGAATACAAACGAAATATTCTCATAATGCCTAAAGACTTAAAATAGGAGGTGTATACTCCAGAGACCCCACACATGAAAGACACCGTTTGTCAAACATTTGGAACTTCGGGAATTAATCGGAGAGCTATCGGTTATGACGTATTACACGGGGGTCTGAGTAATAGTAGAGGTTCCCAAAGGAGCCTGAGACGAATGAAGGACGCTATGGTAACACTGCTAATGACATCGCCTAGACTTGCCTAAGCGCTTAATCCTCTTAATGACCCCTAATGAGTTTTTTCTTTTGTCTCCTGCACGTGCACTGAGGATAAATATGCAAATATCACACTTAGTAACAGAAAGCGTAGCAACGCTTTCAAAGTAATAAACTGCTTTGCCTTTATATATCGACACTTAAAATCGTTCTTTTCACGATTTCTCGAAGTGATTCTTCATTCTATCTTCCTACAATTTCCTCACTTATAAAGAGAAAGCCTAGTAACCATGATGTATCTCAGTTATATATGGACAAGTCTTTGCTCTTCGCTTTTCGAATTGATTTGTGTCTTCTTACGACTTCTCGAACTGTTTCTTCATCCAAGGAATCACTAGTAGGTTATAGACTAAGGTTAGATAGGCAATAATTCGACCAAAACTGTCAACATTCATCTCTTCGAAAATAACACTCGGATTACTTAACCAAAAACCCGCTATATTCCTCCAAACCAAGTTTAAGACAAAAAATATAAAGTGCCTCTATCCATTTCTGTTTCGTTCCTCTACAAACTAGGCCAAAGTAAACGATAACTCTCTAAAATTGTTAACACTTATTGCCACCAAACGTGTATAAGACTGTTTGGTCATTTAGGTTCTGACTAATATAATATTCAAAGTCTCCATATTATTCAAATAATATTCAGGTTTGACCAGAGCAGTTATCTCTGCCAATTCAGACACTTACGCTGTTCAGAACTCTCTATAATCCTCCAGACAAGGTTTCAGATAAAAAATATAAAGTGCCTCTATCAATTTCTCTTTAGTTCCTTGTGAAGAACGTCTATTTTGTTAAAGTTTACTGTACGCATGCTCCGTGCGTTTACGTGTCCCACAAGTGTTGGCTATAAGTAGGGTTAAGGGTTTAAATGAAAGTTGGTTTCTATTAGTTATAAAGAAATAAGTCTAGGGTCTTTTGATAATGACGTAACTTCGGAAATCAGTCGGAGACCAATCGGGAATGACGGGGGGTTAAGTAACATCTAAGGTTAGGGGGGAAGTTAGGGTTACTACGTCCCAAAGGAGTCTGAGAATGAATAAATAATAAGTCGGTATGACGTAGTGAAAACCGGGGGTTGAGTGACAGCTAGGGTTAGGGGGGAAGTTAGGGTTAGGAGGTCCCAAAGGAGTCTGAGAATGAATAGATAATAAGTCGGTATGACGTAGTGAAAACCGGGGGGTTGAGTGACAGCTAGGGTTAGGGGGAAGTTAGGGTTAGGGGGTCCTATAGGAGCATGAGAAACAATGACGTAATGAGATTAGGGTTAGGAGGTCCCACAGGAGAATGAATAAATAATAAGTTGAATATTTAATGAGGCGGCATCCCTTTGGGCGCTATATTGGGGGGGGGGGGGGGTATTACTACTCTCGGGCAGTAATTAGTAGGACCCCGAATAAATAAATGAAGCTACATACATTTGCTGAATCACCAATCAGTATACAAAATTGCTGATTTACATGTAAGAATCTATGACTTACCTTCAATAATGTGATCGCATCCATCGTCTGTATACGTCTAGCGAAGAACCATTTACAAAACAAGCAATAAATTACAAAGCTATAATGACAAACAATCGCCAACGGCCAACGAACTAAGGTCGAACTTCGAAAACACGCCGTCATCAGGTTCCCGCGTCATCATGGGATAATTATCCCGCGTTAGCCTCGCGTGGTCTTAATAAGGACATTGCAAATCAATATTTCTACTTATGGGCTAGAATATTTAGGTCAATTGACAGTTTTGTGTCTAATCAAATAAATAGTGTGTAGCACGCTGCACTAAATATCTGTTGAATAGTTAAGATATTTTCATGCTCTAGAACAAGTGAATAACAAAATCATCGTTGCTATAAATTTCAGAAATTTATTCTTGGTTTATTTCTGTATCATTGTATGCATGTGATTAGAGAATGTTCACCTACGTTTAAGTAAAATGGATTATTTGTTTATTTATAGCAAGAAAATATTTTCTTTCTTTAAGTAAAATCAATTTTTGGTAAGAAAGTATTGACTGCCCCTCGACGCTCCCCCGGTCCTCCCGGGAGCGCGGTGCGTATTTTTTGACTTTTCTTGTTTTAAGTAAAATCAATTCTTGCTTTATTCGTGGTAAGAAAATTTGTTCTTGTTTTAAGTAAAACAAATTCTCGTTTTATTCTTGGTTAGAAAATATTTTCTTGTTTTAAGCAAAATTAATTCTTAGTTTAATATTGCCAAAAAATATTTTCTTGCTTTAAGTGAAATCAATTCTTGGTTTATTCTTGCCAAAAAATATTTTCTTGTTTTAAGTAAAATCAATTCTTGGTTTATTCTTGTTAAGAAAATATTTTCTTGTTTTAAGTGAAATCAATTCTTGGTTTATTCTTGTCAAGAAAATATTTTCTTGCTTTAAGTAAGATATATTCTTGGTTAGAAATAATTTTCTTGTTTTAAGTAAAATTAGTTCTAGGCAAGAACATTTTTCTTATTTTAAGAAAATTATTGCTTAAAATGAGAATCAATGTTCTAGGTAAGAATTCTCAATTTTGCTGTGTGGTACACGTATAGCGTTGTTGGATAGATTTTGTCAAGGGCGTAGGAACCGGGGGGGCTAAGGGGCTGCAGACCCCCCAATATTTTATCTTGCTGATATTACCCCCCCCCCCCCCCCCCCCAATATTTTGCCCAACTACGGTTTGAGATTAAATGAGTTAGAGATCGTTGGTACGTAATAATTTATAAAAATAAAAAATATATCCTCCTAACACCATAAAAATATGAATTTCTTTCGTACAGAACGGGAAATTCGTGATATGACCGAAATCTATTTCTCTGCAGGCATCACCAGGCAGGGACTCGAGGGGCCTGGGCTGCAGTAGAACCCAGTACGCACAGCGCATAGGTAGAACCCCCATTTTTCTGAAGCTGAAAACTAGTCGTGAACCCCCTAGGCGAATTTGTGGCAAAGCCGCGAATGCGCATTACACTAACTCAAGTAGCTCCCCCCCCCCCCAAAGTAACACTGCTTCTTACGCCCCTGGATTTTGTTGTTGCCTGTTTAACCGCGAGTTCGTTTTGAAGTGACGACGTCACTTCAAAACGAACTCGCGGTTAAACATCACGACACTTCCTTTCTTAAATCCCGACGTTTCTTCTCATATTCCTTCAGTTGTAATTTTTCTCCTGGATGTTTATTTGTGGCACCGCAGTGAAAACCTGATTCACAGGCATCATAAGGACAGTTTAATTTGTTATGTTTTTCATGCCTATGGCAATTACCACACATTGGGCCAACTTTCGCTGGTTGGGATACAGTACTTGTCGCCGGATAACTTTCTATGCGTTCAGTAAGCTTCGTACATTCTGCTTCAAGACCAAGTAACTTTAGTTTCTGCCCTTCTAAAAACCTTTCAAGTGGAGATGTGAAAACTGGAGTACGTGTTGCGGAAATATTACCGCAATCGTAGGATTGACTTTGTGGGAGAACACTTTTCACTGGAACAAGTGACGCGGGTGTGTGAAAGACCAAATTTCGGCGCCCAGAGCTGGAATTCCTCTGTTCCTTGGAGGCCTTGGAAGAACTGGGCAAACTAGATGGACTTAACTGAGGACGATCGCACTGATTTCTCTTTCGATGCCAACCTTTCGAAGAGTGTGCGCCTGTTGGTGGAGGGGAACTGGACTCTTCGATCTGTACAGTAATTCTGCTGAAATCTGCATTTTCCACAGGAATTGCGCATCGAAAGAGTTCACCAATAGACGCGTCGTTGTTGCCGAGATTAACGAAGTTTTTTTCGTCGTCTAAGTATTGTATTTTAAGGTCTTCTGGCTCTACATCATTAAAGCGGGAAGTAACCGATCGAACTTTTTCCAGTAACATATTGCGGGGAAAATGTGTTGCTTCCTGTAAATCTATGAATACCATGACCGGCCGTACATGTTGTCTGGAAAGCCAGACAAATGACTACTAAAAAGTTCTCAATTTGTGATATATTGACTTGCAAAGTTAATATAATAAACTATTTATTGTCTTCGTTTAAATGGGCTGTTTTAGTTAAATATCAAAGTCTTGTCTTTTATGTGGAACTCTATTTTAAAAAACGGCGAAAGACAAAGCAGCTCAACGTGACCTTCAAACATCGTTTGAAAGCAAGGTCATAAATATTTTACAAATTATTTGACCAAACAAATTTAATCACTTCAGAATTGTTTTTATCTAAGACTCTTATGTTTCTCTTTACAATTTACCTGGTGTATTGAAAGGTAAAAAGGTTATAAATAAAAGATAATTCTCAAAACTTCACCAGCTCACTGACTCGTTGTTGACTTGACTGTCGACATTTCAAACTGTCAGTGCGTAGCCGGGGGGGGGGCTCCCTTTTATACGCTCGCTCCGTGTTTAAAATTCGCTGTCATGAAGTTGTCAAAACCAATTGGATAATAAAACTCATTTGCATCCCCGTAGCTCTCTGTTGAACATAGTTTTTCTGTGGCAAGCGAAATAGTTATGAAAATCGATCAATTTTAAATGACAGAATGCAAAAAAAAACCTTTTTGGTTAAACATTTTAGGGAAATTTAGGATTCCGTGACCGTGGTCAGATATCGTAAAAAACTGCCCGCTCACGCAGCCAATCAAGTTGCAGCATTACCTAGGATTCCGCCCGCTCACGATTGATAACAAAATAAGTTTTGTTGTTTCCCCGGAGGTATAAAGGAACTTACCTGAGGAGGCGATCTGCACTAGTATATTTGTGAGTATCAGTCGGAGAAGGAGTGAAAGAGAATTGGATTTCACTTTTACTAATTTTATTTACAACTATAAATGAAGTGATAACATTTGGATAGCGTGGCTGTAGGTCTCCGTAGGTACAGTGCTTTACGATCATGTTCATTTATATGTTTATATACATGTAATATCTTTCATTGCTGGTCTCCCTTCTTTGGTTCCCATATAAAGTACTTTGCTCACAAGTTCTGATCTCCACAATGAATTTGAGACTGCTACGAAGTAAGCATGATAAAAAAATTTTTTAATAAAGAACTAACGTTTACTTACGACTTTTGATTTTATCATGGCTTTGTTACGAATTATTTGCTGGGCAATAATTTTATAACAAGATTACGATTCCCGCCTGGTACCTCGAGTGCTACGAAGTGTTTCAGTGTTTTTCCCCTCTGCCTTTGGAAGTCATGCAAATTTTGTTTATACAATAGATTTATGTTTTGCATTGTTTTCTATCTAAAGTACATATCACAATAACAAAACTCTCTTGAGAGCTTTTAAGAACTCTTATCTGCCAGGTAAACATAAACAAGGCAAGGGGGTGGTATGGCACAACAGAATATTTTATATTTGCTATTGTGGGCACCAGCCAGCATGTACGGACCTGTGACATTTGCTGGTATGTCCCGAGAGATTGGTTGCAAGTCAAGAATTATAACTGTATAGATTTGGTTTAGAATGTGGGTTTATCTCTTCATTTGGCACTGTTGTCATATTGCAACTTTATAGTATTTTTTACTCTGTCCAACACCATAAGATTATACTTAAAGGGAGACCTCAACAATGCCAAATAAAGGGTTAATTCATTGTTTATAAATATAGAATAGCATGAGTACAGTCCCTAAGCATATCTAAAATTCATTATCATCACACTGATCATCATCTTCATCCAAACCATAATCAATGATATCACTTTCTTCAATGGAACTGCTTTCTACATTTCCACATTCACAGCACTGACATCAGGGTAACTGCTTTCTGGCATGAACATCGCTTGGTGCAGCCTTTTCCTGCATCTACACATGACGTACTCCAAAATACTATCTGGAGCACTTTCCTTACACACAATCTGTTACAATTCTGAATGGTAATCAAAAAGTTCCAAAGCAGTGGGAAAAGTTTTTAAATGTGGGTTGCAATAAGGAGGAACTTATCAAAATTCTGGTAAAGCAATGGAAATTAGTCCCTGCCTTTGCACTGGAACCAATTAAAGAGTTGTATGTGACTTGTTCTGAAAAGTGTTTCTGTATTAAACCACAGGAAGACAATACTTTGACAGTTGAAGAAGTTCTGAACTTACATCTGACCATGAAGAAGCTGACACAAGGATGTTTTTGCATGCGCAACATGCAGCAGAATCTTCAGAAGATGTCGTGATCAGAAGCCCTGATACTGATGTCTTTATTATCGCATGTACCAGTGATTCCAGAGTAATATTTCAACCTGGCACAGGGAACAACTTAAGAAACATTGATGCTAGTAAAGTTGCCAAGCACTATGGTGACAAGCACTTATTGGCTTCCATTTGTTTACAGGTACATGTATGTATATCATAGTTTATAGCAGACAAAAATCTCCATCTCTCTCCATGAAGAAATGGGAAGTAGACCCTTACCTTCTTTCAATTTGATGAGAAAATTTGGTGACTTAACCCATTAAGGTTCAAGGGTCTTCCTTTGATGAATAAAATCATCTGGAATTAGAAATGTTAGAGTAATAAAAATAACAAAGGATGCATTAATATTGCACATAAATGGGTTAAAGTTCTGGATGGAGGTAACCTTTGGCATTGTTGAGGTCTCCCTTTGACAAGTAATATAGGACATTAGCTTATGGTAAGGAACGAGCCTGGGGATTGGGCAGTTAGTAACTGTTATACGCACAGCCTTCTTTTGTTGAAGTGAATGCTTATATGAAGATGCTCTATATAATGACCTGTACTTAACTTTACCCGTTACTCCTTTACTATAATATACGGCTACAGATCTTAACATATTTTCAGTTGAACTTTCAAATATGTTAAGATCCTTCCTATATACCTGGGAGACTACCTTACTTTTTAACTTCTTACAACTACCAAAAGCATCTACAACATCGTCAACATTACATCTACTGTCCAAAGTTTCCAATAATCCAACAGTTGCTGGAGTTGTGCTTTCTTGGCATCCTCCATGAATTGCATTTGCGACTTCCATCGTTTCCATCCTGCGCTGTCTTGCGGTTGACGCACTAATTCCCTCACTGTTGCTGGGCCTTTTCCTTCGCATCTTTGCTGCTTTCTTCCCTAGTACAAACCCCTCCTCCTTCCTGGCATCTAAGCTTTCTTCTCGCTCTCCATCATTACCATTAACCAACTGACCTCTAATTTCTACTCTCTCGTCAATTTGTTCCACTAAGCTCGCTACCTACAATAAGTTTTATATTGTCCGTTACAACAAATCGTACCCACTGATAATAATTATCAGTGTATTATTAAACCCTTGAAACTCTCGTAAATAATAAATTAGTATTACTTTATTTTCTTACCTTCTTATCCAGACGTTCAAGCTGCCTTTCTTTGGCTTTGACCTTCCTCCTCTTCTTTTCAATAACGCTGTCTACAGTAGCCACCGCCGCCAAGCGCTTTTGCTTCATAAACGCTCCAACCTTGAAACGCTGGTGTGAAGACACTTTCGTCAACGGCATATTTTGGACAAACGAAGGTCCAACTCGAAAAACAAAGAAGCGAATTTACATGAATCACATGGTGTTCTGTCCAGATAAAAATAAACATAATAAACATAACAAGACGCCCGCTAGGCGTTAACTCGGGCTACTGGGCATGGGCATGGTGGACATGTTAGAAAGCTAGTTAGAAAGCACACTCACTTGTTTTACAAAGAACAATTTTTTTATTGACTACCATTATAAACTTACATGCATGGACAACCTAGATTGGGACAACATAGAATTCATACACTGAAAGCTTCATGACATTGCTTTAACTATATCTCGAACTATATGTACAGTATTGTGACATTTTGTGTACATATTACAGTTTAATATCTTAGTTATTGTTAATAAACTGTTTAGATGGTGTTCACAAATCTCACATAACGATATCTGAAAAGTCTTTCATTTTAAAGGCCGCAACAGCATTATCAACAGCACTGCTCATTCTAGATATCAAGTTAGCATCACCATGTTCAATTGTACATACTTTTGGCATTCTTACATATAACTTTGGTGTTCACATATTCTTACACATACCTTTGGCATTGATACAAATACTTTTAGCATTTATAAATATACTTTTGGTATTCGTATACATTGGTATTCATATTGGCTTTAATTGGGGTTGCTCTTTCATTAATACCAGATATATCAATGTTATAAAGTCATTTAATACCACTGAGTAATAAATTGGTGGTTGACGGTTTAATAATCCAACTCACAACTCCAAATATGTGGTCATAGAAGCCATTTACTTCAGATGCCACTGTTAATTTGTTTTCTCCTTCATTAATACCAGATATATCAATGTTATAAAGTCATTTAATATCAGAGTAATAAATTGGTGGTTGACAATTTAATAGTCCAACTCACAACTCCAACTGCATGGTTGTAGAAGCCATTTACTTCAGATGCCACTGTTAATTTGTTTGCTCCTTCATTAATACCAGATATATCAAAGTTATAAAGTCATTTAATACCAGAGTAATAAATTGGGGGTTGACGGTTTAATAGTCCAACTCAAAACTCCAACTGTGTGGTCGTAGAAGCCATTTACTTCAGACGCCAGTGTTAATTTGTTTACTCCTTCATTAATACCAGTTATATCAATGTTATAAAGTCATTTGATACCAGAGTAATAAATTGGTGGTTGACGGTTTAATAGTCCAACTTACAACTCCAACTGTTTGGTCGTATAGAAGCCATTTACTTCAGATGTCACTGTTAATTTGTTTTCTCCTTCATTAATACCAGTTATATCAATGTTATAAAGTCATTTGATACCAGAGTAATAAATTGGTGGTTGATGGTTTAATAGTCCAACTCACAACTCCAACTGCATGGTCGTAGAAGCCATTTACTTCAGATGCTAGTGTTAATTTGTTTGCTCCTTCATTAATACCAGATACATCAATGTTATAAAGTCATTTAATATATATATACCAGAGTAATAAATTGGTGGTTGGTGCTGTAATGGTCCAAATCAGAACTTCAACAGCATCTCAATATTGCTGAGGCTTCTCATGATTCTACTAGATGTTTAGTTTTATCTAAAATATGAAACATGGAGAAAATAAGTGGGTTAAAAAGCAGTTAAGCTATTGATGCATGGGAACTTTGCAATATTAAAGAACATTTACATAGAGATTGAGTATACTTTTTTTACTTACATTAATTTGTTGTCCAATGGATCAGGTTGTCCAGGTGTTCAAGTCGATCCTTTTCAGGATAGAGGGATGAGTATAGGTGCACCATCCCAAGTACAAGTGCACTGTAACTGCACTAATTCAGGGGTGACCCATTAGAAATCTGTGGAGGGGGTAAAAAAATTTCTAATAACAATTGCCAGAAAGAATTGGATATAACTACATGTAATTAATATAATATTTCAATTAATGTGACAGATATAATTATTCCCTAGTTGCAATATTGTAATACGATTTTGATGGCATCATGATCAGAATAATATTTACCGATAATTGGGCATTTGTCGCTTATTTGACAAAAAAAAGTTTTGCGACGCAGAATCGCGAGATAAACGTGTTTCAACATTTTGTAGGTGGCAAAACTGCCAAAATAGAAAACATTTGGAATGAGTCCCTCAACTTTTCTATTTTGGCAGTTATGCCACATTCGAAATGTTGAAAAACGTTTAAGTCGCCATTCGGAGTCGAATAAAGGTTTTTTCTCAAATAAGCTCCAAATGCCAAATTATCGGTAAAGATGATGTTTCTGACGTAAAACAACCCAAACATCACATTTAGAATGATTCCCTCAACTTTTCTATTTTGGCGTTTTGCAACCTTCTAAATGTTGAAAAACGTATATCTCGCCAATCTGAAACGAAAAAATTTTTTTTCTCAAATAATTTCCAAATGGCAAATTATCGGCGAAAATTATGTTTGTGACCTAAAACTAGCAAAACAACGCATTTGAAATGATTCCCTCAACTTTTCTATTTCGGCAGTTTTGCCACCTGAAAATCTCTCATCTCGCCATTCTGAATCGAAAAAAGTTTTTCGCTCAAATAAACTCCTAATGCCAAATTATAGGTAAAAATGATGGTTCTGACCTAAAACTAGCAAAAAAACACATTTGGAATGATTCCCTCAACTTTTCTACTTTGTAGTATTTCCTTCTTCGAAATGTTGAAAATCGTTTACTCGCCATTCTTAGTCGAAAAAAGTTTTTTCTCAAATAAGCGCCAAATACCAAATTATCGGTAAAAATGATCTTTCTGATGTAAAAATAGCAAAATAACACATTTGGAATGATTCCCTCAACTTTTCTATTTTGCGGTTTTCCCACCTTCAAAAAGTTGGAAAACGTTTATCTCGTCATTCTGGGTCGAAAAAAGTTTTTTTCTCAAATAAGCTCCAAACGCCAAATAATCAGCGAAAATGACGTTGTGACCCAAAACTAGGAATCAACACACTTGGAATGAAAAATGTTGAAAAACGCTAATCCCCCCATTCTGAGTGGAAAAAAGTTTTTCTCTCATCTAATCTCCAAATGCCAAATTAGGGGTAAAAACGATATTTCGCCTCAGAATGGCGGGATAGGCGTTTTTTAACATTTTGAAGGTGGCAAAACTGCCAAAATAGAAAAGTCGAAGGAATCATACCAAATGTGTTGTTTTTCTAGTTTTAGCTCAGAAACATCATTTTTACCGATAATTCGGCATTTGGCGCTTATTTGAAAAAAAAAAGTTTTTCGACCCAGAATGACGAGATAAACGTTTTCCAGCATTTTGAAGGAAGGAAATCTGCCAAAATAGAAAAGTTGAGAGAATCATTCCAAATGTGTTGTTTTGCTAGATTTTGGTCAGGAACATCATTTTTCGACTCACAATCGGGAGATAAGGGTTTTTCAACATTTTGAAGGTGTCAAAACTGCCAAAATAGAGAAGTTGAGGGAATCAAATGTGTTGTTTCGTAAGTTTTAGGTCAAAAACATCATTTTAACCGATAATTCTGCATTTGGAGCTTATTTGAGAAAAAAACTTTTTTCGACTCAGAATAGCGAGATAAACGTTTTTCAACGTTTCGAATGTGGCAAAACTGCCAAATAGAAAAGTTAAGGGAATCATTCCAAATGTGATGTTTTGCTAGTTTTACGTCAGAACCATCATTTTCCCCGATAATTTGTCATTTAGTGCTTATTGGGGAAAAAAACTTTTTTCGACTCAGAATGGCGAAATAAGCGTTTTTTAACATTTTGAAGGTGGCAAAACTGCCAAAATAGAAAAGTTGAGGGAATCATTCCAAATGTGTTGTTTCGCTAGTTTTAGGTCAAGAACATCATTTTTACCGATAATTCTGCATTTGGGGCTTATTTGAGAAAAAAACTTTTTTCGACTCAGAATAGCGGGATAAACGTTTTTCAACATTTCCAATGTGGCAAAACTGCCAAATAGAAAAGTTGAGTGAATCATTCCAAATGTGTTGTTTTCCTGCCAAGATCTTACAGGATCTTACCAAGAATTATCCAGTTGCCAGTATCTTGGTGGCTGGATCACACCCTTGCAGAGTAATGCCCTTGCAATAGCACTATCCAAGATTTTATGATACATAAATATAATTTAATAATTTATGTATATTACGATGCAAAATGACAGAACTAATTATCATACAAATGCAGACATTGGTTTAATTTGTTCATTGAAAAGATAACAAGCAATTATGAACTTACTAAAATGTAGAAAAATTAGTCTGCTCCATAATTTATGTTCTCAACCAGCAAAATTACATTCCCATTCCCGTTCCCATTCCCATTCCCGTTCCCATTCCCGTTCCCATTCCCATTCCCATTCCCGTTCCCATTCCCATTCCCGTTCCCATTCCCATTCCCATTCCCGTTCCCATTCCCGTTCCCATTCCCATTCCCCGTTCCCATTCCATTCCCGTTCCCATTCCCATTCCCGTTCCCATTCCCGTTCCCATTCCCGTTCCCATTCCCGTTCCATTCCCGTTCCATTCCATTCCCGTTCCCATTCCCATTCCCATTCCCGTTCCCATTCCCATTCCCGTTCCCATTCCCATTCCCATTCCCGTTCCCATTCCCATTCCCGTTCGCATTCCCATTCCCGTTCCCATTCCATTCCCGTTCCCATTCCCATTCCCGTTCCCATTCCCATTCCCATTCCCCGTTCCCATTCCATTCCCGTTCCCATTCCCATTCCCCGTTCCCATTCCCATTCCCCGTTCCCATTCCCATTCCCGTTCCCATTCCCGTTCCCATTCCCATTCCCCGATTCCCGTTCCCCGTTTTAAAGATAGCCATTCCCATTCCCGTTCCCATTCCCATTCCCGTTCCCATTCCCATTCCCCGTTCCCATTCCCATTCCCGTTCCCATTCCCATTCCCGTTCCCATTCCCATTCCCCGTTCCCATTCCCGTTCCCATTCCCATTCCCCGATTCCCCGTTCCCCGTTTTAAAGATAGCCATTGGTTAACACAGTTCACAATAAACAGATGGAGCTACTGCTCAGAACGAGCAAACGCTGATTGATCGGTTAACATAGTTCACACTGAATATGTAGGGCCACAACTGTTACTCAATTAACAAAGCTGACAATGAACATATATGAGCTACTAAGTGTTATACTCACAATGAGTAAACGCTGAGTGAAGGTTAACGCAATTCACACTGAGCATAAGAGCTACTGTTACTCAATGAGTAAACACTGATATGCCACCCACAACGAGTGATAAACAACGACTGATTGGTTAACACAGTTCACAACGAACATTTTGAGCAACTGTTACTCACGATGAGTAAACACTGGTTCGAGAACTTTATCTCATTACAGCGACGTTCAATTTTCGCGTTTCCGCCGCTCGCATTCCTGGCGAGCTTAAACACGGAGCGAGCGCATAAAAGGGAGCCCCCCCCCGGCTACGCACTGACAGTTTGAAATGTCAACAGTCAAGTCGACAACGAGTCAGTGAGCTGGTGAAGTTTTGAGAATTATCTTTTATTTATAACCTTCTTACCTTTCAATTACCCATGTAAATTGTAAAGAGAAGCATAAGAGTCTTAGATAAAAACAATTCTGAAGTGATTAAATTTGTTTGGTCAATGAATTTGTAAAATATATAAGCTTATATTATGACCTTGCTTTCAAACAATGTTTGAAGCTTTGTCTTTGCCGTTTTTTAAGATAGAGTTCCACATAAAAGACAATACTTTGATATTTAACTAAAACAGACCATTTAAACGAAGACAATAAATAGTTTATTATATTAACTTTGCAAGTCAATATATCACAAATTGAGAACTTTTGTCTGGCTTTCCAGACAACATGTACTGTCGGTCGTGCAAAAACAAAGTTGTCGTCGTTGAAAAGTGAGATGTGTTCAGACATCTACATGGAGATATTCATTATCAACATTCTTGGTGTATATAAAAGGGTCTTATAATTACAAGGACAGAAGATATGAATGAATAAGCAAAGAATACAGACATCATCTGCATTCAACAAGAAAAATGGTGAGACGCTTGGTCTTTTTCGTACGGTTTTTCCTCACCTTAGTTTTGTTTCGACGTATTGGAAGCGTAATTTTTCCGTCTTTCTACTCAAAATGATGTGTTACACTTGAAAAAGACAAATTAGACGTTTGGGAAGTGGCAAGTTTAATTTAAAAAGATAAACAAGTCTCACAAAAGCTCCACTCTTCAGTCTTAGCCAAAGTTCCTCTGTAAGGCCGGAAGTAATTTTAGCTGTGTGGACCAATCAGATGCGTTTGGGCAGGATTGGCTGAGTACCTCAGCCAGTACTTATGCGCTCGCTCCGTGTTTAACAGATAAACAGATTAGCAGATTTAACAAAACAATCTTTCGCGTTGTTCAGCAATGATCTACATCGAGTTAAACTCGGATGACGTCCGCTTAGTCAGTCAGCACGTTCTGGGACGTCGAAGAAATACATGCCGTTCCGAGTCGGCAGAAATCAACCACCATGCACGGTCGAAACGACAAACTTATTGATTTATTTTAATCTTATCGGAGAGGAATCCAATCCGGAACTTTCGCTGAGACCGGTAACGAGGAAATGTACTTTGGCGCGATCCGGGTGGGGAGCTAATTGCGATTCGAGTGATCGACGTTTATTGTGAAATTGGTCAGCGCATGTTGGATCGCCCCAGGCCCGTCACGAAAGCCACGTTGGTTTAGAAGGCCTCGCTAGCCTCGCGCTGTATAGGTTGAGATGTATGACGCTCCGATCTTGACGACTACTCGCGGCAGCTTCGCAACGAACGCACGATGGTAAATTCAGCCATAACATACCCCCAACAAAACGTTTAGCTGTCACGAATGCGTTAATCCAAGGTTGATGAACTGATGCGACATGATTTGTTTGAGCGCGGCCAGGACCCAAATGAACGCATTTTGCGCGCGTATTCTCTTGTAGAAGCGCTTACATTAAAGAGGATCAGGCGCAGTACGATGACCATTTACCAATACAGTAGTTGGAATGAACGAGAAACATACCTTGGTTCTGGCGGCGAGAATCTGAGCCAGCGCCTACCTGTGCTCCGCTGCTTGCCGAAGATGCCGAATTGACCCTACCATCGGATAAGAGGTCTTTCGATGATTTTCTTGAGCTCCAAAGCGTATGTGCGATTACTTCGCGTACCAATGTACTAATGACGAGTTGCGTGCCAAGCCCGTCCTACTAGGCTCCTCCCACTTCCTGCCATCTCGTGACGCAACGCATGGTTTCCTTGTTGTTAACCTTGGTTATGCTATAACCTCATATCATCAGTTCCTCTGAAAGTCGCAAATATAATTTTATACAGCCGGCAATCGAAAAACTCAGAAAAAGTTCGTTGCATGTTTATATGTGAAGTTAATAAGATTAATTATCATTCTATTCCTTCACTGACAGTTGTTTTACAATCCGTGGGTGTGAACCAGCTCTGACCACAGGCTTTGTGACTATGCGAAAACCTAGGCGAATTTGGCTAATAATAAATTATCAAACACACGTAATCCCGTGCCATCATGACGATTTCCGGTTTCCAATACCCCCTGATTGCTTGGGAGTTTCGCCGTTCATTAAATTAATCAACATGTCCTCTCACTTCGAAATGATGATTATCATTTCTTCACACAGTCGAATATGATGATTATCATGATACTCAAGTGAGATTCTGTCCCACATGCGGGATGTTAAACTAAATTGCATATAACAAAAGAACCATTAGGGGTGTTGTGGTCGGGGTCTGAGAGGCGGGACTCTTTTTTCCGGAGGGTTGTGGTTAGGGTTAGGTCCAACGGGGGGGTTGTGGTTAGGGTTAGGGTTGTCAGGGGGGTTGTGGTTAGGGTTAGGGTCAGGTTTAGAGGTGGGGTTTGAGTTGGGGGTTTGGGGGTAGGGAATTCTTTTTTTAAAATGATGATTATTGTTAATTCAACGACATCTCACAAATGACGATAATCATCATTTCGAAATGAGAGGATATGCTGAATTAATACGCTTTTTGTTTGGGGACCGAAGTGTAAATATAATATATAATATATTGGCTTTTATATGGCCTTTTGCCTAAACTCGGCGTCTGTCGCGGCAATTAGAGTGATAATCCCCCTGGCGGAGGATTTGGAGGGGAAGCCTGGAACTAGCGTTCCAGGAAGTTGAAGTTCTGTTTTTGAACACTGAATGATTGAATGCCGATGTTCGAAATTCGTGGAGTCGGTTTTATATACTGTTGAAGTTGGTAAGTTTTATTTTCAGTTGGTGGAAGTTGTGTTTTTCGAAAAAGAGTTTTCGCTTTTAAGTGAACTATAGGTTTCTCTTCATCGATCGTCTGTAGGTAAGTCACTATGTGTATATTCATTCGGCGTTGTATTTCACGTCGAGTCATATTAATACGTCTGTAGATGGTTTGCTAAACAAATCATATAATGAAGGAATAAATTACATGAGTTTTATACTGAATACTGGAAAGAGCAGATTCAACAAGGTGGAAATAATGGCAAATTAAGAGTCTTTAAAAAACTGAAAATAAATTTTGGCTTTGAAAAATATCTTTCTTCAATTCGCAACTTCAAACATCGTCAAGCAGTTACAAAATTACGAATTTCAGCTCATAAATTACCTGTTGAAACTGGTCGATACGGAAATGTTTCATACAGTGAAAGATTATGCAAACATTGTGATCTAAATGAGATTGGGAACAAACAACACCTTTTAATGTCATGCAGAAACACAAAGTTCGCCGATCTTAGAGTTAATTTTATGGAAAGTCTCTGTAAAATAAATAACTCGTTTTCTAAATTTAGCTACCAAGACCTTTTTGCGTCTACGTTGCTATAGCAACGTAAACGTTATGTATCCGTAAAAAGATATCTGGGTATTCGCACTTTTGTGACGTAATAGGTAACTGATATAGCAGATTCGTCGGCACATGAACGATCTTCTTACGAATAAAGCGGTGTGTACCGATTTGTGCCGAGGTATGAACGAAGTAAGTAACAGCCTAATGTGATCTAGTAGTGACAAATCATGTGATCAAGTGCCTCTGCTATTCTTGCTGCGTCCATCTTGTTTTATATGAACGATCGGAAATAAAGTTGCTGTCTCTTTCGATTTCGGCAAGATTTTGTCAAGGTAAGAAACCATAGGAATCCCAATAAATAGTTTTGTAACAAATAAAAAGCGTAAATTTGCCTAATTTTCAATAAATTTGCATTGTATTAACCTTCTTTGACTGCTTTCAATCTTGCGCTTTGAATTCTGTGACGTAAGCAAATCGCGTATACGAAGCATAAGCTATAGTATTTGAGAAGGAAGGAAACTCTTTCAATCATCTACACATACCTACGAAATTCGCCGACAAAATTTCGTGTGAAAAAAACAACAAAACCTCAAATAAATTAGCACAAATGAAAATTTGATACTCAAACAACATTATTTCAGAAAAAGAATTTTAAAAACCAGATAAAAATGTACAAAAAATGTACAAAACTTTTGCTTATTTGCCGAGAAATTTTGTGGGACGATGTGGGATGCGATTAGCGGTTTGAGGAGCGAATCTGATTGGTCGAAAAAATAAACAAACTGGCTTGAGATTTCTCAAAACCGGAGAGCCACGGAGGCCGTTGCCGAGAGCTTGATCGCGAGTTCTGTATATAGTAAGGTGGTAATGCCAGGAGAGAATTGGGTATATTATAAGTAATATTGGGCATTTCACTCGATTACATAGCATGTTCTAAGGATTTGGGGTGAAGGAAAATTCGAGTGTAGAATATATACATTTTAAGACCAAACCGGGACCAGTTAACTGCATCGGGAAATTATCGTGTTGATTTGTGGAGGGAGGAAAACCGGAGAACCTGGTGAAAAATCTTTGAGAGACAGGAGAGAAGTAACAACTCTACCCATCGGAGTACTATCCACATTCGACCGGGCTTAACTTCAGCGGTGAGAGTCAGCCACTGCTCTCTATATAAACTGGATAGGCCATTCCCTATGGCCAGCAGTTAAATATTTCGTGGCAGTCACCGCCATCTTACGTAGTGGAACATATGACGCATTGCGGCCTTAGAACTTGTTCCCAATCCCAAAGTTGACTGGTATGAGCAATCTTGACGTCAGCACGGTCAGATTATCCGGGGGAGAGGAATATTAAGTACTCTGTGCCGGGGGAGTCGGAAAAGCCGTAAAGCAAACAAA
Organism: Corallium rubrum; assembly: GCA_964035015.1. Taxonomy (NCBI): domain Eukaryota; kingdom Metazoa; phylum Cnidaria; class Anthozoa; order Scleralcyonacea; family Coralliidae; genus Corallium; species Corallium rubrum. The sequence continues at coordinate 50,091 of CAXIUP010000156.1, read as the reverse complement.
AGATGCCGGTTCGTTTAGTTTTCACTGTTTAACAACAAATACAGTCAAAAGATGGCAAGTACACAACACGAAATATTGTTAAGGCATTAAGATTACTATAATAAAAGGTACAATTTAAGACTTGGAATTGAATTCTTCGTATATTTTATAGTCTGTTTTTCAGTTTATATTATCGTGAAGTTTCTTCGTTGTCGGCACTAAAGAAAAACAACGAAATTTAAAGGTTTTATAGCTCAGTAGCTCCAAAACAAACGTCATTGTGCGGGGTTTCCCTTTTTTATCAGCAAACTATTTACATGGTGCATTATGCGGTAAATTAAATTCGAGTTTTTATATGATTATTGCATGCTATTTCTGAGTCCTAACTATAATATTTCTCAACTCTAAAATGAAGGTGTGAATATTTTATTTAACTATTATCATAATTGTATGATTTATGTATGATTTAGTTGTATAATTAATATAATTGTCTAGTGATGCCTAAAAGAATACGAATGGACAAGGGAACGGAAACCGGGGTGATGGCCACCATGCACTGCTATTTATTAGAACAAGTATTGCCCGACGAGGATCCTGTAAATTCTGTTATTTATGGCTCTTCCATGAACAACCGTATCGAGAGATGGTGGAGAGAACTCCACGAAAGATTAGAGGTATATTTTAAGGAACAACTGAAGCAGCTGCTAGACCAAGGTGATTATGATAGGCATTGCATGTTTCAAAGGTGAGTGCGTAGAAAATAGATTTTTATGTGCAATCTCTCCGTCTTTCTACAAAATGTTCATTCTTTTATTAATTATTATTATTCTTTTAAATTTTATTAATTTTTTTTATTAATTTGCACTACAAAAAATAAATACAGTATTAGAAGTGTGTTAGATGTTTAGACTTTAATTAAACTGGCAACTCTTTGGAAGCCGTGCCGTAGCGTTGCCAAGTTCTATTGGTTAAAATAATATATGACGAAGCTACTTCCTCTATTAATCAATTTTGACATGTAACGAAACTATGTCAATTTCATTCCGCACAGAATTTATTTTTATATTATCATTAAATACGTTCAAATTTCAGTATCTATATGGTCGAATGTTTAAGCTATGAATATGTGTTGCTTTATTTTTTGTGTCATTACACGGTACTATATTTTTTTATAAAAACAAAAACTTATAATTAGTAAATTTTTAACTTAGTAAATGTGGTTTGTCTCTTTAATAACAGGAAACTATTGGCGTTTATTTACATACCGGTCATACAGAAACAATTGGACATCTTCAGAGAAAAAATATGGAATTCACACAGGGTCCGAAAGCAAAACGGAAAAGAGCTCCCTACTGGGGTTCCAGAACACATATTTACATTCCAAGAAACTATGGTGGAGATGACTATGGTTGCCCTGTAAGTGAACAGCAGTTGGAAGAAGTTGCCGAGGTATCTGGAGTTTTGATTGGAACAGACGACTTTTTAGATGCTGAAGAGCGTGCAGAATGGGAGATCATTTTCCCACAGATCGACGAAATTGAGCCGGCAGATACTGCCAACGCATATTTATTTCTAAAAGCAACTTTACAAGAGCGCTCCAATTCCATTGGAAATTGACGCTTAATAAACATAAACAAAACTCAACATATACAACTACTATTACAACAAGTCTACTGTTAGTTTTTGGCAATTATTTGTCGTCCCTTTTAAAATAAAACTATTTTAAATCAAGCATATCGCAGTATTTGTTACATACATGCTCCGTCATAAATGTATCAATAGCAGTTTGTGATAAATTACCTGAACAAAAATAAATACTATTATCGTGTTCGTCAAAAAGCTGTTCGGTTGCTATTTCAGGGTCGTATAACTTGCAGCCAGTGCCTTGGATATCCAAGACAACTAACTTCTTCCCTGATTCTACATAAGTATAATGAGCAAAGCATTCTGCTTTCTCAGCGACATCTGAACCTTTCAAGAGAACAGAACCGGTATTATTGATGTATTTCACAAACTGGCCATAGATGAATGGCTCAACGGTAACAAATTCGTCACTTAGGTTTCCAAAATAGATTTTAAAGTAATGTGGTGTCTCTCCAAACGTTGGTGGGCACTTGGCTAAGAATTAACATTGACTTTTATAGGACATTTAATATATCTTCTCTTTTTAAAATTTTATATACACGGCCCTATGAAAAACAGCCTTTTTTAGTTTTTCTATATATATCTTCTTTTTTTTAAGTGTAATAATTAGAACTTTGTAATATTTTTTCTTGTATTGGTTACTCTAGGTTGATGAGGCTACCGTGTCAAAATAAGATTAATAAATAAATAAATAAAAATAAATCTTGAGGCCAAAGTATCGAGCTAACATGTGCATTTGGACTATTTTTCTTGTATGTTCTTCAAGTGAAGGAAACAAATCCGTAATTTTGACGACATTGTCTTTGCGGTACTTTTTAACAACATACGTTCCATTCTTCATTGGCGACGGTTGAATTGGATTGGCTTTATAGGCCTCTCTGAATCCACCACGAGCGAAATACTTCTCCTCTATTGAAAACTGCGCGGACTTGGTTGATTCCCAACCATCGTCAATGCTAAATTCTTCCAGGTGGATGGTGCAAGTTTCCTTGGTAGGTAGAACGAGTTTTCCCATCTTAATCATCTCACTAAGCGATACTGAACTAACAGGAACCACAGAAGGAACAGAGGAAACTGTCGTAGTTTCTCGAACGGTGTTGACAGGGGAAGAATTTTTCGAACTTCCATTAGAATCCACGTTGTAAATTGGACAACTACTCATGGCTTTATTTTGCACGTCAGCAGAATGCACAAAGGTGTCTTTCCACCTCCCATGTATTGGTTTAACAGTTGTTCCACCCAATTGGTTGTGTGATGAATGCAAAGGTATGATGTTGAAACTGTTACATATTCCAAATTTCTCTCTCTTCGAATTGCTCTGTTGTTTTTCCACAGCATGTACGGAAAAAAACAAAGGACAAGCCGGAAGAAGTGAAAGGAAAGAAATTTACTGTAACAAACAACGAACAAACAATTTGTGTTATGCTTGTCATGCTCTTTTTTCTCTCCACATTGATACATAAATAAATAATAAGGTTTAGTGGGAATTGTAAGTGTATGATGCTTGTGTTTTATGTACCAAGTTACCTTTCCTTAGAAGTGCATACGTCACACGGTTTTCAATGCATATATATACTAGGTAAATTTTTTTCTTACATGTTTCCCACATTGCATTGCAATTCATTATATTGACACTGATGTGACGTAAGCACCTCTAGGGTCTATTGATATTATTAAAAGAATAAAAAAACCTGAACGATGACCACACATATAAATAAAATATCAGCCTATTCTCTCACCCCAGGCCCAGCCGCTTTCTTAATATGGTTCTGAAAGCCCCACTGGCCGGGGCATTTGTCCATTTTAACTGGCTCCGCATGGTGGGGCATTAGCTCTGATTAGAAACGAAAATATCTAATCCCCGCCTAATGCCCGGGGTTGGGGGGCGGGGGTTTACATTGACTTGTGCATAAACGGGACCATCATTCACCGTTTAGGGTGAAACCTCTGGTAACGAAGACTTTAAGGTAACTATACTTCATGCTTTAAGGAGCTTGGCTGGGATCGTACCCCGGACAGGTTCTACACCAGGTGGTTGGGACGACACCTAACGGAATGTGATCACCCCTGTTATAACGATGGATCCAGATGTTATGATCCACCAGGACGACGACTTAGACCCTGACATGTTTGACTATCCCGATGATATAGACCCCCGTCTCTACGAGAGACTAATCGGTTATGACATAAATCAGTTAGACAGAGCCCTGAGGGGTAAAACTAAGTCGTTCAGCTGTGCTGTTGTGTCCCAACACCCACTGGAACAGGTAAACGCCCTCACGAATGATGTGGTACGGCTGCTACGTCGGGAGCTGGCTGAGATGAGGGGGTTGAAGTTCGCTGAAACGCTGGTTGTGACGCTTGAGAAGGAGGTGTCCGGCGGAACAACTTATAAGACGGCTCACTTTAACAGCCACATCAAGACTATAATCAACAGCAGTGAAATCGGTCAGGACGTTGACACCGCGAATGAGGAGGTGGTGGCTAGAATAGCCCGATGGATAAGCGAGGGATCTGGCTGGACAGTGGAGTCAATCGACGGTCACTACGTTAATCTGACTGTGTACAGTCCACTGGAAGGCTCGTCATACGTCGACCTCCCTAAGGAGCTGAAGAATAGTCGGAAGGGGTTGATCAACGTTAAGAATAATGATGACAGGTGTTTTATGTGGTGTCATCTGGCTCATAAGTTTCCTGTCCCAAAAGACCCACAAAGGGTCACAAAGTACCGGGACCATGTTAACGACTTGGATTACAGTGGAATCAGCTTCCCTGTGACCCAAAAACAGTACAACCGGGTGGAGAAACAGAATGAGATACGTATCAACGTCTTTGGTTATGAAAACGGGCTAACCTTTCCGGTTTACGTATCAGAGGAAAGGTTCACCGACCTCATGAACCTCCTGATTATAACCAACGAAAACAACAGACATTACGTCCTCATCAAGGACTTTGATAGGTTTATGTACAGCAAAACAAAATATAGGAGGAGAAAACACTTCTGTGTTTACTGTCTCCAATGTTTCAGTTCAACGGAGGCTCTGGATAGGCATAAGGTTGTGTGTATCAGTGTGAATGGTAAACAAGCCGTTAGGATGCCTGACCCCGGTAAAAACGTGTTGAAGTATAGTAATTTCCACAAACAGTTAAATGTTCCGTTTGTTGTGTACGCTGACTTCGAGGCGATCACGGAAAAGGTCAACAGACCGGAGGTGTCGGAGTCAGACCGAGAGGAGAAAGAGAAAAAACCATACATGGAGAAGTATCAGAAACATACTGATTGTGGTTATGGGTATAAGGTTGTCTGTTGTTATGACGACAAATACAGCAAACCTGTTCAGGTGTACAGAGGCCCTGGTGCTGTCAACAAGTTCATTGGAAAGATGTTGGAAGAAGTGGAGTATTGTAAGGGTATTCGGAAAGAGCACTTCAACCAGGATATGATTCTGACTGATTCCGACAGGGCGGACTTTAGGGACGCTATAAAGTGTCACATCTGTGGGCGAGAGTATGTAGCAGAAGACGTTAAGGTCCGGGACCATTGTCATGTAACGGGAAAATATCGGGGATCGGCCCATCAGCTCTGTAACAGAAATCATAGAATGACTGATAAAATACCAGTCATCTTACACAACCTGAGGGGTTATGATAGTCATCTCATCATGGGGGAGATCGGAAAGTTCGGACAGGAGATTAACGTCATACCGAATAATATGGAAAAGTACATGGCCTTCATGTTAGGTAAAAACCTTGTGTTTCTGGACAGTTTTCAGTTCATGAGTAGTTCATTGGATAGGTTGGTGGGAAATCTCCCAGGGGACGCCTTTAGACACACAGCTGAAGAATTTGGTCCCCGGTCAGACCAGATGAGGACGAAGGGTGTTTACCCCTATGACTACATGGATAGCTTCAGTCGGTTTGGGGAAACGGGGTTACCACCAAAGAGTGAGTTTTATAGCGTGTTGAATGATGAGGAGATATCAGACACCGATTACCAACACGCTCTGAAGGTTTGGGAGTCGTTTGGGATGAGAACGATGGGGGACTACCATGACGTGTACCTAAAATCAGATGTGTTGCTGTTAGCTGACGTCTTTGAAAACTTTAGGAAGACCTGTGTTCAGTACTATGGGTTGGACCCCTGTCACTATTTCACTTCACCTGGGCTGGCATGGGACGCTATGCTAAAAATGACTGGAATTGAGCTGGAGCTGATGACTGACATCGACATGTTCCAGTTTATCGAGAAAGGACTGAGAGGTGGGGTTAGTTACATAGCCAACAGATATGGGAAAGCAAACAACCCATATATGAAGGGGTATAGTGAGAACGAGGCTGTGAAGTATATAATGTATCTGGACGCCAATAATCTGTATGGTTGGGCCATGAGTCAGTGCCTTCCAACTGGTGGATTTAAGTGGATGAGTGAGGGTAAGCTGAAAAACCTGGCTTGGGAACTTCCGGAGAATGACAGTCGAACTGGGATGATACTTGAGGTTGATCTTGAATATCCTCCTGAACTCCACGATCTACACAACGACTACCCATTAGCCCCTGAGAAGATGGAAATACGGGAAGATATGTTGTCGAAGTATTGTTCTGAGATTAGGAGGAAGTTCGGTGTCAGCGTTGGTGGTGTTAGTAAGTTGGTAACTAATTTGATGGGGAAGGAAAGGTATGTCGTCATAGCTACTTGTATAAGTGCCGTTGTGCGTACATGATATGTGTATTTTTAATTTATTTTTTTTGTAAATTGTTTCATATTTTTCATTTTTCAATTTACTTATGTTTAGAGGCACCAGAAACCATTCCATCAGCAGTGTTATCGAAAGTGGTGAGTTACTAAAATCAGTAGCATTTTTCGTTTATGAATAGCTGGATTATTACTGTAATTGTCATTTGGAAATACATCATTGAAACCACTGTAGTTTATTGTCCCAAAGAACTCGTAATATTGTATTTACTGTATACATGTACCAAATACATTATGGTAATCCATGGCACACAGATAAAGCTTCCACCATTCACAAAGTTAAGGTAAGTCATTTCTTGAAGACAGTTCCATGTACAGTTAATTACAATACAGTGTATACATATACAGGTTGGTGCACAAATCCATTGGAGAAACCACTGTAAATCAGATGTAGTGTGTGATTATAGCATAAATAGATGTAGTCCCAAAGGTTGAGGAGTTGGTGTATCAAATACGCTTTAATCACAATAAACAAAGAACATATCTTTTTTAGTTTCCTTGTTGAAGGAAGTGATAATGTTATTTGTTGCTACCAGACATTGTGCTAAGCATACTGTGTTCCATCAGAATTACAAAAATCTAAAAAGACAAAAATGGATTTATTAGTATGCATAATTCACAAAAACTAGCAGGGAAGTAAAAAAAATAGGTATGAGAGGTGGGATGTGGGAATGAAAAGAGACTAATAACTTATACAGCTGAGCAGAAGAGATTAGACTTACCATTCTTCACCTTGCCAACCATTGGATTTTAGAACATACAGAATAGTGACAGCAATATAAATTAATTGAAGTAGGCCTAATTTTATATTAAAGGATGACATGTGTAACACATTTCATTGATTTGAGAGATATATGTACATGAGAGATATATGTATTGACATAACAGTACATATTATAACTGGGATCCATAATTGTAATCCTTCATATCATTCAACCTTAATGGTTCGATGAGGTAAATGCACTGCATGTAATCTGTGTCAAACGATCAAGCTTGTTTTCTTCTTCAAGCCTGAACTCTTGTGAATTGTTAGAACCCAAGCAAGTCTAAGAGGTAATTGTTGCCTCTCATGGAAACCATTCTCTGACTGTGAGGAGACAGTGATTGGACATATTGGGACACAAGATGGTCGAGTGTTGTCAAATGAAGGATCTCTGTAGTTCTCAAACTGAACAATTACAATTGCTTTCAAAAATAAAATCAATGATTATTCCAGTAGCCCCATTGCAGAGACCACCACTTGACTATAAATTCATGGTTTATAGCATGACTTTAGCACTCTTTGCTAAAAACACAACAGGTTCGAATCCAAACATGTCTTCTTTTGGCAATCGCAGACGAATGCCGAGCATTGATATGAGCAACTGGATGCTAAATCATGGTTGTATGCAAATAGTAAATAAAATTTTTGGTCAATTTTCAATTTAGTTGGGTTAGTGACACAACCCTAATCCAAACGAAAATCAATTTTTTAGTAACCTTCTGTTTGACATCATGACATGATATAAAATGGTTGTAAAAAGAAGTACTTACCTAGTAACTAAGCTTGGCCAACTTCTTCGAAAATGAAACACAGCCGAAAACACGAGACCAACGGAATCGATATTCAGGTCGACTAAAACCAAGCTTCTCCTATTATTACTTGTATTATGCAATAGTGCGAACATCCAAACAGACGCGATCGACTTTCACAAATCAAAATATCAACGCGACTATACATAACTCGGCAAAAGGACTGGGCAAGAATAGTGTGCTGCCTCCGTGAGGGGAGGCAGCAACAAGTCGTAAATGTAAAAACAGGTTGGAGGCATTTTGTATACATAGACCCTTAGTATTGTAATTTATAGCATATGCATGCCTGCAATATGCATAACACATCACTATCTACTCACTAGGACTTAAAACAACTGTACACCCCCCTCTACAAGTTTCTCCACGGATTTAAACTTTTCACGAGAATGGTCTTGGAGACCATTGGGGGGGCAACTGCCCCCCCTCACCCCCCCTTGGCTATGCCACTGGAGGTACCTAAAAGTGGCATCTACTAGCTGGTACGGTGGTATATATGGGGCATGCTCCCTCCAAAAAAGTTTGAATTTAAGAGTCTCGTTAGGGTACATTGGGTGCACACTTCTGATCCACGTTTGCCCCCATGGAGATTATGGTAAATTTACTTTTCATGTATCAAAAAAATAAAATTATCGATATGAACTCAGAACAACAAACAATTGCAACATTGTTTCTAATAAGAATTCTGTTTTAGAAAAAGAACTGACTTCACATGGCTTCCAAATAATTCAAATTTTGAAAACGTTCGTTGCCAAATATTTGACCTTCAGGTCAGATCATTTATAATACGCCAATAGCTTCTGTATAATAAAATTTAAATTGAACATGGCGGTTTATCTTTACCGTGATCGCTGTAATGGCAGAACTGTGTGTTAGAACTAAAGTATTTGATCTAGCAAAACACCACCTTGTCCTCTAGCAAGCAGCAACGGTACAATTTACTTTAGTAAATTACGAAATGTTGTGCGAGTAAAAAATCATTTTACTTAGCCTCATTATCTTGGCAATAAGCAAAGACCACAAGCTTTCAAAATGTCGGATACCTTTATGAATTTCGAAAGAAACGTCAGGCTAATAAACAATGGGATTTTGAAGAAATCTTTTGGATCGAACAAGGTATCGGAGACTCCCTTGTCAGACTCTTGTTGTCTGTTGGTACTCAAAGAAACCTCAAACCTAAAGATAATAACTTGGTTTTGTTTACTTACATTTCTTAACGAATCCAGCAATATGTTTGTCCTTTTGCATGTGTTCTGTTCCACATTCGTCAAACAGCACCAGAAATCCATCAAGCAACGCCTCGCGACACAACTGTCTTGAGCCAGCTATTCCGCCATTTTCGTTAAGTATTTCGCTTAACTTTGTACACTTAACCGCTAGGGAGTCACTCATCTTGGTCCTTAATCAGTTGCTCGTTTAATCATACAATCACGCCTGTAAAAATCGTTGAAATAAACCCCAAAATTCGTTGTTCTTCGCCAGCTGTTCACTCCTGTGCTAAAATTTGCCGTTTGTGATGGTCTCTTGGGGTTGACTACATCACGGGCGTTCGTTGCGGGCGACATCGATCGGTTTGGTCAGCGGATAACTTCGTTTCTTCGTAATCAGTTCGTAGCGAGATCGTATTTATTATGGCGACGTTCGTGTATGAAAGTGCGTGCACTTGGATTTAAAATGCTTGGAAGTTTCCCCGAAATTCATGTTCAATATGGACAAAGAGGTAAGAATGTTAATATGATTTGACTACATGTACCTACAATACAGTCGATAGTTATATAAAACTACAATCGATTTATGTGAAATGAAGCACATGTCAATATTAATGATATGAATTGCTTTTTAATATTATCTCATATTTGGTATTATCTAGAATATATTAAAAATAAACTTCAGTGATTTTACACTGTTTTATCACATACCTTAAAAGTATTACTATTCGAGAGCCCCTGAATAGTGTAAAATGCCTAATTACATCCATATGTTTTTTTCTCAAACTGTTTCCAAACTTTACAGGGGGGGGGGGCACCCCAACAGTAGTTAATATACTACATACAACTGAAAGTTGCAAATATCACCTTATGTATGAGTCATTTCCAAATGCGATCATCCTCGCCTCCCCACCATCTTGAATTTGCAATGCATTGTGGTCTATCCAGGGGTGTGTGTGTGTGGGGGGGGGGGGGGGGGAGGGGTGATTACAGTTGGAATTGACTCATACATTTTTAATGTATGTAAAAGCTTATATCACTATTATACACAATATATATATATATATATATATATATTGTGTATAGTAGTGACATAAGCTTATATATATATATATATATATATATATGGTAAAGGTTGTTCTCCGAGTGAACAAAGCCATACCGCAAACAGAAAATTGTTTGACTGTGGCAGGATTTGATCCCGCGACCTTCAGTTTACTAGTCCAAATTTTCTGTTTGCCTGGTATGGTGAGACTACTCCCATTCTAAATATTTGAGTAATAATTTAGAGCCAGGTGTGCATGATGTATTTATTTCTCTATCTTACTTCCTTATCAATTTCAAAATCAATTTTATTGGTAATGGCCAACTCAAAAGCTCTTTTTATCCTTTGGCCACTATGCACTCCTCATTAAAAAAAATAATTAGAAAAATGCCGTTTTATACTTTGGAAATTGTTATGGGCAGTAAAACATGTCTTGCAATGCTTCTCCATAGTCTACGTTGAGACAGCTAGCATGGAAGTATTGGCCACAAGCATCACAACCAAGCCAGTCTTCTCCATCATTTTCTTTGCAAATTTTGCAATGTGAATCATCTCTCCTGCACATGAAAATTTAAAAAGATTGAAAATTAATTGATTCTGGGAAATTATGAAGGTCAAACCATGTAAAATAAATTTGTTTGTGTAGGCAAAATCTTACTCAGTAATATCATCATAGCAACTTCCAAGGAGAGTTGATGAAATTTTTTGTCTTTCGATGTTGAGGTTGAATGATTGATCAAGAGGCTCTCCCTTGGCTATGCAATGAGCAAACTAAAAATTCAAATACCAGAAAATAATTTGGAACTAAATGTTAAATTGAACAATGTTGAACTGTTTCAGTAGAAATACAATGTGTTCAAGATCTTGACTAAAAATTGATAATTATTTGTAGAAACTAACCAAACAAACCAGAATACCACAATTATATCCATCTTTTTGAACAAAATGTTTGGGCTCTATACATTGCCAATCTGTGCTCCTCCAACCAGTTTTAACATCCACCACAGAGCTGTAAGATTATTAAACACATACATAGCTATTACGAATAATATTGGCATTTACATTTGGTTAGATGCTGAGGAAAATTGTGTTAGTGATAGTTAGACCTCCTCAGCAAGTATACACTACATGTGTATACAGTAATACAGCCTATTTTAGGTCACGTGATGTTAACCCTGGAGAACTTTTCTTTGTTATTTTAATCAAATGCATATCGAAATTAAAAATTTGATTGTAACATTAACAATTATGTTCACATAATTGACACAAACATCAAAGGTACCAACATAGATGGGACTTCTGGTTATATCCTTATTCAGTGATGCAGCCCCCAAATATTGCTAAAGATCAAATTAGCCCATTTTGCAAAAAAGGTTGGATACCCCTGATGTACATAGGTCATCACAAGGCTTATTAGAGGGCGCCTCATAGAAAGAAGGGGCATATTTTTAAAGGTAATGAGGGAGGGAAGGTCATAATCAAAATGGAGGGCTTAATAGAAGGAAAGGAATCAATTGAATGAATATATATATATATATATATATATATATATATATATATATATATATAGAAAAAGTTCAAAGACTCAACAGTTGTGATTAGACATTTTATTACTAGTTAGTTTCGTGCCACACGCGTATGGTGTGGTACTCTTCAGATAAAATGGTCTAATGACTAAGATGTAATTACACAGAGAATTATATAAGAATCTAGATAAGGAAGCTTGTTGAAGTTCTTAACGTTCATTTGTTAGTTTGAATTTTCAAAATTTTCAAAATGTAACCGTTTTTATGCATGTAATACAAGAGCAGGTCCCGGAAGGCTTATATTGTGAAATTATGTTACAAAGTTCCTGAGGAGAAATTTAAATTTCTCCTCAGGAACTTTGTAACATAATTTCACAATATAAGCCTTCCGGGACCTGCTCTTGTTCATTTTTTAATTTTTCTTTTGACAACCACTTATCTATTAGTTCAAGTGGATTATTCATGTTTATAGTATAACATTACATGCATAAAAACGGTTACATTTTGAAAATTTTGAAAATTCAAACTAACAAATGAACGTTAAGAACTTCAACAAGCTTCCTTATCTAGATTCTTATATAATTCTCTGTGTAATTACATCTTAGTCATTAGACCATTTTATCTGAAGAGTACCACACCATACGCGTGTGGCACGAAACTAACTAGTAATAAAATGTCTAATCACAACTGTTGAGTCTTTGAACTTTTTCTATAACATGCTCTGGATTTCCATTGAGCACTCTGCCAACGGTTTTTACTACATCGTCTATAGTATATATATATATATATATATATATATATATATATATATATATATATATATATATATATATATATATGTATGTATGTACAGCAGTGATTTTGATTCGAGACATCTTTGCACATACACTACAGGTACCTTATGTTGTCAATCAGTTCCTTAAGTTTTGGATTGGATCTGTTTGTTATTAGTTGCTGTTGCTGACCGCACATAGGATCAAGGTACAGTCGAACAGATTTTTCGTGGTCAACAACCTATAAAGTACATTTAAGACATAATGAATAATTAGACGTCTGCACTGTCTGGCACTAAATAAATGTTATTAGCAAGAGACCAGGGTCCAAATTAGATTTTCAATAGCAAATTAATATTTTGCCCAAGCTGTTTTCGTGGTATGGACAGTTTAGATGAGAGTAATCACATTTAGATCACTTGCTCACGATTAGCATGTAAATGTCGTACGATGTAGCATAACATCTTATAATGCAGCATAATGTCTTAAGTGACTTAATGCAGCATGATATCTTTCAAAACAGTGTAATTGTATGTTATAACACTGCGTAACATCTTAGACCACAGCGTAAAATGTTAGAAGATGGCGTATAATTGAACACAGCGTAATGTCTGATTACGTAGCACGAACGTCTTGAACACAGCATAACGTAATAGAACATAATTTCTCAAACTCATTAAAAATGCATGAGGAAAAGACAAAAGAAACCAGTTACCGAGACGTTGTTGGTAAATGTGGTAATAAACGCCCATAAATTAAGACAAGTTTTACCTCAAATTTCTCTTTAAATACTGATTTATTTGAGAAGCTATACCATAAAAATACCATTGAAAACCGTTTATTATCTGATTTAAAAACACCTCGAAGTCAGTTAAAACTCACTTCTCGGTGTTTCTCAGTGTTTTCCAATCAGATAATAAACTGCTTCTCGTGTCTGATACTGTATATTACATAACATTTTAGAAAATAGCGTAACGTCGTAGAACATAGCGTAACGTCTTATAGAACATAGCGTAACATCTTAGGGCATATCGGAATGTCTTTTTATTACTTTATTATTTTATTAGTAACAGTAAGTACCATACCAGCAGAGTCCAGTGGTTGCCATTGACGTTCATTGGGATAAATATCTTCTTTATTGCATCAAAATTCTCTCCCGTCCAGAGTCTGCGAGTGCTTGACTGTCTTTGGACGATCTGGCAGAGAGTCGCGTCAGCATAGAAAAGTTCGACATTTGAGTAGCATAATTTCCACAGTACAGCTTCTATTACCTACAGTGCAATAATACAAAGAATACCTGTTAGGACTATGTCATGCACGTTTGCCTTATTATTTATTACTTACTATTTATGATAAAAGTACACAAGGCTCAAAAATACGTTTTATTAAAAAGAAAAGAAAAATTATATATTTAAAAACCGAACGTTTTCGACATTAAGTCATCTACAAATTTCATCATTAAGTCATGCTAAAACAAATGTTAAGATCCTCGTTAATGAATTCTCTATATAGATATTTAACTTTTTTACCCTGAAGATGACTTACTGCCGAAAACGTTTGGTTTTTAAGTATGTAATTTTTATTTTATTTTTAATAAAACGTGTTTTTGAGCCTTGTGTACTTTTATCATAAATAATAAGCAATCATTATGACACTTATTATTTAATTTTAATTATCGATAAGTTAATTTTGTGTACCGTATCTATTAGCCAACCACGAACAAAACGTCGATGCGTAACCTTCTCTGAAAGCTGGTCAGTATCATAATATGGAGGAATCAATGTGCATAGGTCCCCAATGTTCAGCTTGACTGGGCCGTATTCCAACATGCAATGGTATCTTTGAAATCCACTCTTGCATGCGTGAATGATTCTCGCGTAGGGTGAAAAATATTTTGGCGAGGAAGGACTCTCACTTGAAGCTTGGATCATCTCTTCATCATCAGTTACCATGGGGAAAACAATACTAAAACAAGATGTTAAGATCCTCCATAATGAATTCTCTATGTAGTTATTTAACTTTATAATTTTTAGTTTAATTTTTTTTTCTCTTTAGTGCATACCTATCACTGTTTGCAGTAGGGCTTGGAAGTTCGTGACTGTCTGGTGTATCCATAGTCAAGTCAATAAAGGGATTTTCTTCTATGCCCAATTTCTGCAATAGAAAGCAATACTTGTAAAAAATAAAGACTGCAGTTGAAGCGGTATGTATAGCATGTTGCAGTTATCGTTGTTTATATTTTAGTCACAGTAACAATAAAACGAAATTAATTTTACAAATACTAAAGTGTTTTTTTTTCTCCTTTCCGTATGTACATGAAAAACACATTTCATCACTATCATCTCCACTATCTCGAAGACGTAAGATTGCTCAGTGGCATGCTCTGTATTTTTTAATATATATGACGATTTTACTAAAGTCAACTTGATTTATATTTTTTATAATCCAATTTGAAGTATACTCTTAGCCTATACAAACGCCCATGGAACTCGATTGCAGCCAATTTCTGTGCCCTACATGTTTTAGAACGGTTGAATCTGTATTTAACATTTCGAACGACGGCGTTACGTCACATCACTATTTAGAAGTATACCAACCTTTTAGTATTTTAGATTCGTATGTAACCTACCTTCTTGTCGGCGATCTCCTCTGCTACGTTTATCGCACTCAATGATCGTGAAGCTGGTTTTGTCTTGCGTTTTCTCCTGAGGGAAAGCCCCTTATGAAACACTTTGTGATAATCTGGCTTGGTGATTTTTAATTTTTTCTTTTCAGGACTTCCTCTGAGGAAAAGACCTTCTGCTTTCGGACAACACGCACGGAGTTTTGCTTGAAGATTGTCAACGATAGTTATTGCCTCTTGGAGAACGTTTACATCTTCCACCAGATAAGAGACATCCCTCAATCCGGATACTTTATCCTGAAATTGTCTCTTTAGTTTGGCATGAACTGACAACTCGGGTGGGGTGAAGGAGTTTTCTGTGCCTGCTGTACATTCTGGTGTCACTGATTCAGCTTGTGGGCTTTCTGGAAGAATGGGCGGATCTTTCAGGCGTTCGCTAGATTTAGACAATTGGCCGTGAGCGATTTCAGTTGAATTCATGGGTAGATGATCTGTGTCAAGGGTAATGAAGACACTGTTTCGATAGGCGTCTGGTAAATTGGAAAATTGCCATTCGGAAAAGAAATTGAAGATGGCAAAGAAATGCTTGCACGGGAAACCACTCTGTCTCCAAGATTCGCATGCGCATCTCGGAACTGAAAATTGTACCAGGTAATCGACTTTTTTGTTCCTAGAACTCTTGACAAGAAATTCCCCTTTGTCATGATTCACACAGGTGATATGATTTTCATGAATCTCGTGGGCAGCGAATTTTTTCTTCAGGCAATGCTTTATAAAGTTCGGCGGGCGGTTTCTTAAGTAGTCTGGAACGATAGGGTTATACTTCCTGTATGAACTACTTAATCTTAAGTTCGCGCTTAGGTAGGCTTGGTACGTGTCGGGCAGGAAAGAAGTTACAATCATGACGGCAATGCCATACAGAGACTTGTCGATGGATCTTGGTAAATAGTCATACTTGAATAGCCTGTTCATAGATTCTACTCCATTGTTTGTGTTTACAATGTTTAATGCTTGGGACTTTCGGAATGCATGACACCATCGAAAAGAACAGGGAATCCACGTTTTCTCTACATAATTTCGAACATTCACTTTCGTTTTGTAGATGGTTGATTGGCGAAACTTGGACAACGCATCGTTATAGAGCCTTTCCGTTGGTGCGCTACCAATTGTTGTCATGGCAGACTGAAAGAACTCCTGTTCGTTGCAATCCAGACCATTCTTTCCAGTTCTGGCCCAACGCTGGATTGCTTGTTGGCGATGGAAATCACAAATATATGCAACAGAATGGGGAAACCGTGCTTCAATTGCTCCTATTTCAGCAACTGAAAAATCCACCATGAAGTACTTCGGGCTCCACTGTGGGTTCCATCCCTGTAAGATTCCTAAGGCTTCGGCAATGGATAATTCATCTTCATGTTGACACATGAACTCCGCAACTACCTTGTAGCCAACATTGGTTTTTACGCATAAGAAAAACAGAGGCATAGCGTATTTCGTGGTTTTGTAAGTTGCGTCAAGTAGGACAAGGTCACTTCCAAACTTAAGCAAAAGTTTTCGTTGCCATTCTTCTTGGTGAACAAACAGAAAATTATTGCAGCTGCTTGAAGGGACAGTGTCGCCAAAGCAATTCGGTTCACCTTCGTGGGTTCGGAGAAAGAACTTGGTTGTCGGCGAGGACTGTTTCCAATCTTTTATTTTGCGGAGAAGAGATTCTTGATCGTCGTTGCAATACTTGTGAGCCGCAACTGCTCTTGCAACGTGATTTCGCAGGTCTTTGGTACTGGGGTAGTACTTACGATTTGTCTTCTTAGGCAAACTGTTTTCTGGAACACCAACGAATAATTCTTTCACAACGAATTCCTCAAGGCAACGCTTCACTTCTTTAATGGCGGTAACATTGTTATTCGCTAGTTCGTAAATACGGTCGATGATTCTTCTATCGACGGTCTGGTTTACAGAGGCGTTTTCGCCAACCGGATGACCAGAGTGCTCTTTGCTTAGAGGAATTTTCATGTAATATCTGAAAGACGTATTAACCACCTCGTTTGCCCCCAGTTTTTCCTTCAGAACTTCCAGTGTTTTTTCCTTGGCTACCCGAACGCTGGTGGAAGAAGAAAAAGTGCCTGAAAGCTCGAAATCGTCAAATACTTGAATATGCCGTATTTGTATTGTGGCTGGGCAATTTAGTTTCCGTGTCCCTTGAAGCTTTATTCTGTGATTTCTACCGTAGTTATGGTCATTGATGGGTTTTTGTTTCCAACCACCTCTTGCATCCTGCAAGTAGTACAAACATTATTACTGAGTGACACGGAAGTGCAAAGTTCCAGATTGACATTTTTATATTTTTGCGCAGTAGTTGGTTCTCAGTTTGCTCGCTCACCCTTATCGAATCTTCTCAAACTCATGAATAATTCATGAGCTAATTAGCCAATCAAAAACACGTATTTCGTCACGTGCGTGAGTTGCGAAACCCCGGTAATAAACGAAAAACTGAATTAATAATTAGGAAATTAGATAAAAAACGCTTTAAACAATAAAAAGCGTACATTACCACATTTCTAAATTATAAAAACAGTCAAAACAAAGAAAACTGTACTATTACCACAATTCTAAATTATAAATGCAAAACTCAACACAGAAACAAATTAAGTTAGGTTATATAATAGCACGCCATCTAATTAGGGAATTCTACAACAATAGACTATTGTCAACTGAGAAGTCATTTCATAAACTCGTGGCTCGCGTTTTACCAGGGTTTCCAAACACTTAGAACAATTGAATTCACTCGACTGTTCACCGCGCGATTTTCATAATTGTTCTCTCGAGTTTGTAAAACACTCAAGACAACAAAAACCACTCGGCCGTGCCGGTCTCGTATTTTCATTGCCTTTCGTGTTTTTTACAAACTCTCGAGAACAATTATAAAAATTGCTTGGTGAACAGCCTCGTGAATTCAATTGTTCTCGCGTGTTTGGAAACCTTGGCAAAACACTCGCACTCGTTTATGAAATATTACTTCAATGAACACAACACAGCAAATACACTTTACTGAATAAAAACCTTCAAATTATTGATTTTTTTGCGTTATAGACATGAAGCATGGCATCCCATATTGTATGAGCCCTTTTTTTATATCCCACCGCAGTGATTAAACACAGCTTAGCCGGTATAATTTTGAAACTGGAGCGAAGTTAAAAAACAGCTAATTTTTTTGGGTCGGCGTAGTTGAACCTATATGTATGAAGTTAACGTAAGAACTAAATTAATGTATCTGTTTCGCCAGCTTTACCAAGTTTTTTTTTAGCTTGGAATCCTTAAATTTTACAAAATCAATTTGTTCCATACCTTTTCGGAACCATGTAAACAATGTCTGGTCTCAGTCCCCATGATGACAAATGGTTTACCAAACATCGAAATCGGCACTTTGCCTCGTTTGTGTTCGAAGATGGGATTACCTGGAAATGCGTTTAATATAAATTTATAATTGAAAACAGTCACAGTTAGTGCACGGCACAGGTGCCGGAGGAGAGACTCCAACATTTTACTTTGCTCCCCTCCCCCAAGAAAAATAAATGACTATCACTTCAAGGTGTTTATTTTTTTCTATAACATTCCTAAGTATTTCCGTTGAATTAAAAAAGAACACAAGAACACGTGAAAGTGATTAGCTGATTTTAACCATAGCCTAATCCTTACCATTACCCTTATCCCAATTATGTTAACCCTGTCTATATTAGGGGGGGGGGGGGGGGTGTGCCCAGGGCGACTTTAAACGCTTGTAACTTCTTTTTAATGACTTTTCTTAAAACTTATATGGCAACATTTTTTTGTATTGATGAGATAAGTACCTGGTTTTATGTTACCATGGTAACCACGTAAACGTGATGACGTGTGTAGCAATATTTTCAAGTTTTTGTTTTAATTTGGTCTTTTGCTCATTATTTCTATAGTTTTTATTAAGTTTAGCATTCTTTCATATGATTCCATAAATTTTGTGTTACTTAAGACTATTGTATGACGTCATACATCAAAGAAGGCGGAGCAGTGACGTCATCTGATGACGTAATCAAAATAGTAATTACAACAATTATTCCAAAAGTTATGGAAGTTCACTTGGCACCTCAAACTATGTCCAAAGATAGAAAATAAAAGAATAAAACTTGATCAATAAATATAACACCCGTCTTCTTATCACCAGTTCCTCAAGACTTCAAACACAAAACTATACAGGATATGTCGTTTTCGTTATATTTTATTCCTACTATCCAACTTTCAGTAATAATGGAAATTTTGATTTGGGAAGCATTGTCTATTATTTTGTTGTAAGTAGTATTTTTAGGTATGACGTCATGCGACGTAACATGTGAGCTGATACCAATAAAAATTTAGATATTTCTGGGTTTCCACAAAACGTATCTTGAATATTATATCTCCATTAACTAATTAAACCTACCAAACTTAATTGACTCCAATACACATTCCGCCCTCCCGGTCCCCCCCCCCCAGACCCAGACCCCCCCGACCCAGAAGACCAAATGCATGAAATATCACAATTTTATTAACTAAATTGAATTGCGAATTTACCTGTTTCAGAGAACCTTTTGTGTCCTTTTTGTTTAAAATGCGCTTCCTTGGTTACAAAACTCGTTGAAGGAATTGATCGATTATTTCCTCGTAATTTTCCTTCGCGAAGCCATAACAATACGTTCCTTCTACTCTGAAGTCGCTTAACAAGCCTTGTAGAAAACGTATTTCTTGGTCTATCATGTCAGTTAATAGGTTTGCTATGTTGCTGCATGCCATGTTTTATTACATTCGTGATATATGAACTTACGGTGCCGCCATATTTGAATATTTCCCGCAATTGCATCCGATCGCCGATCTCGCTACGAACTGATTACGAAGAAACGAAGTTATCCGCTGACCAAACCGATCGATGTCGCCCGCAACGAACGCCCGTGATGTAGTCAACCCCAGAGCGCATCACTGATTCACTGTATAAAATTCTCGCAATTGATATTTCGGTATATATCTTTTTCAATCCCCTGTTAATGGTCATCTTCAGTGCATAAAGCACTTGATGAAAGTTTCACGAATATTTCATCATAAAGGTCTTGTAGATATCCTTGCAATTGAGTGTTGGGAAATGGCCAAATGGGAATATGGAAGGACGCAGAATATGCGCATGGCCTCGTAGAACCACAGAAGCGATCGCTAACCATACTGATTATTCAGAAAGGCGCGTATCCTGCAAAATGACGTTTCAGCCTCTACACCAATCGTAAGTCGTAATTAGAGCAAAATTAGCCAATCAGGAACGTTGAAAAACCAACCAACTTCGTCAAAATTTGACGAAGTGCTTTCCTTCGTCAAATTCATCAAGCCGAGAGCCTGCATCGCAGTTGCGGCCTGAAATGACTTTGAACCCGATCCTTGATTCTCCCATTATGTCCCGTGCATCCCACTGCTTCCCCTCGAAATCAGTCGTAGCTACAGAATTAGGCCTCGCGCGTAAAGAAAACGGAAAAACGCCAACCGGGAAATTTTTCTGGCCTGAACTGAAGCCTTTGTAGATAGGCATTTTAAGAATAGAACATACTCCTACTAGATAATTATTTTTAATTTGCAGGATTTTATTTGTAAATTTTTGACAACGTGCAAACAAACAAAAATTATATATTCACGTCAAATTTTCACTTCGTCGCGCGACTTAGTTGACGTAGTCTAAATCCGCCCCTGCCAACGAACTCAACTATAGGAACGCCAGCCGCTTCGTCCTTCATCTTTCCAATGACTTTTTTGTTCGAATTGTTGTAGTAAGGTGAGCTCTCTGAATAGTCCGAGTTATCGAAAATATTTTTATTAGCCCAGAAGTCTTTGTAAACGTCTTCTGTTTTGATTTCATATGTCAGGCTGTCCGTATCTGTAAACAACAACTTAGCATTGTTTCCATATTTTCCTAATATATAGTTGTAATGGAAATCGTACATCAATACCTTCGATAGATCTAGGATACACATACCGACATACGCCGGTCGGTTTAGCGTAAGTACTTTTTTAATTTTGTGAACGGCAACAAGGTTTTCGTTGAATATTTTAGCGGATACGAAGGTTGGTTTGGAAGCCAGCCTCAACAGCTTCTCCTCACACGTGACCAACCGGACGTCGACACGCTTTCTCAGGTTCTCCATTGTTTTACCGAAAACGCTGTTGTTCATCAGCTTGAAGAAGTCCTTTTCAAAGGCGTTTCTGGCAGCAGTTCTCTTCACCGTGTTGAAGTCGATGTATACTGCTTCAACCACTCCGATTGATTGAACAACAAAACCCGGTGAACTTTCTTCACCCTTATTCCAAGCCTAACGTACAGCTGTAGGTTTCTATAGTGACACTAGTCAGCTCAAACGCCTCCTTCATGGCCAAATGACGTCATCAGTAGTTTACTAAAAATAGATTGCGCTCTAATTGAAACACCGGACTAATTAGGTCCTTCTGAGCATATTTCGTTAATATACTAGTCAGCTCAAACGTCTCCCTCATGGCCAAATGACTTCATCAGTAGCTTTCTAAAAATAGATTGCGCTCTAAGTGAAACATCGGACTAATTAGGTCCTTCTGAGCATATTTCGTTAATATACTAGTCAGCTCAAACGTCTTCTTCATGGCCAAATGACGTCATCAACAGTTTTCTAAAAATAGATTGCGCTCTAATTGAAACACGGGACGAATTAAGTCCCTCTGAGAATATTTCGTTAATATACTAGTCAGCTCAAACGTTTCCTTCATTGCCAAATTACGTCATCAGTAGTTTTCTAAAAATATATGGCGCTCTAATTCTAACACCGGACTAACTACAATCGCGTGCAAAAATTATTGAGACAAGCAGTTTATTGGCCCCCTCCCTCCTATAACAAGTGGTTCTTGCCCCCCTCCCCCTCGCGCAATGTTGTTAAAACTATTTTGAGGCAAGGGGTTATCTAATAATATGTTTTCAACATTGATAATGGGGGAGGGGGGCATACATGTGAAAAAGATCGCCAAAATGTGAAGAGTCTCATTATTTTTGCACGCGATTGATCGCGTGCAAAAATCATTGAGACAAGCAGTTTATTGGCCCCCTCCCTCCTATAACAAGTGGTTCTTGCCCCCCTCCCCCTCGCGCAATGTTGTTAAAACTATTTTGAGGCAAGGGGTTATCTAATAATATGTTTTCAACATTGCTAATGGGGGAGGGGGGCATACACGTGAAAAAGATCACTAAAATGTGAAGAGTCTCATTATTTTTGCACGCGATTGTACCTTATCTTTTTGGTAGTCCCCGAGCCGGGCGTAGGGCCGAAGGCCCGGAGCCCGGTGAGGGTGCTAATCTCGACATGCGTGGAGTCCACTTTACACGCGTGTTGAAATGCGAATCAGTTTGAGCGATCTGAATATTTGTATATATATATATATATATATATATATATGTGTGGACGGACCACGCGCGGTGAAGATTGTGGGGCACTGGAAACAACATAGTTCTTGACAAAAAAGATTTGAAAAAGGTTTGATATTATTCTTGACAAAAAGACTTGAGAAAGGAGTTTTTGAGATACGTATCCTTTTCAAAAGAACAGAAACAAATCAACGTTTACGTATGATTCCGAATGTTTCCGCTTAATTCTTGGTCAGGATGATGGAATCAAATTACAGAATGACCTCACTAATTTGTGCAAATGGGCATCTACCTGGGGTATGGAATTTAATGTTAAGAAGTGTAAGGTACTGCGTATCGCTCGTATTAAGTCAATTTTTGAAAGAGATTACTATTTAGGGAATATGAAGTTAGAACGTGTGGAGGTTGAAAAGGACCTTGGAGTTCTTATAACCCACAATTTAAGCTGGAATAATCATGTTGATTATACCACAGCTAAGGCGCAAAAGATGTTGAATGTTTTATACCGCTCTTGTAAGGACATCAGTGACTCGAGTATTAAGAAGTTGCTATATATTACTTGGGTTAGGTCTCGACTGGAATATGCCAGTGTGGTATGGTCACCTCATACTAAGAGAAACATAATAGCACTTGAACGTATTCAGCGAAGGGCCACCAGGTTTATTGTTGGAAGGGAACTATCATATCCCGAACGTCTTAATCACTTGCACTTGCTTCCGTTGACCTATCGCAGAGAAATTTGTGATATCATCTTTTTGTTCAAATGTCTAAGGGGTTTATGTCATGTTGACATTTCTAACTATGTGACCTTTCGTTCATGTGATAAGCCTCTTAGAAATATTGATTATCTTACTTTAAAGATCCCCTTTAGTAGAACTGAAGCATTTAAGAATTCTTATTTTGTCCGCGTGTGTCGTTTATGGAATATTTTATCTTTACATATTAGAGAGTCTGAATCACTTCTTGGATTTAGGAGAAAGCTTATTAATTTCTACTTCGATAAATTTTTGTCTAATATCTCTCTTTTCGAATAATTATTTTCGAAACTTTCTGTTTGTTTTTAAAAAGCATTAGTATTTGTATCGTCTGTCAGTAATATTGTGATTTATTGTATTGTAATTGGCAGTTTATGTTATGGAAACATGATTTCTGTTTTAAACTGACCATAAATTGCATTATTATTGTAAATAAATAAATATTAAATAATTATTTCTGTAATATGCTAATTTAGAAACTGATTAAAATTAAAAATTAAATTAAATTAAAAAATAAAGTCTTCAGACTTGACTAAAAGGAAACCTGTCAAACCAAAACTCGAAAGAAACGAAGACAAAGGCCGAAAAGTTTACAAAGCTACGGTAAAAATATAGAGCAGTCGCTCTCAGTAATCACGAACGCTTAGTAGCAAAACTGTTGAGTTTCCCTGTTTACATCTATCACTGTTAATTTTGTTTTATATTTTGTGTGTCCTTGAAGTACGTATCATATCCGGCATTGTATGTTTTTTCTTGCCAATGCCTGTTACGTTGTATTTTTTACCTGTGGCTGCCGTCTTATCTCCTTTTAAATGGCTTTCTTATTGTAAAACTACATATGACGTAGCGGTTGTTTACAATTTAGCATAAAAATGGAGAAGGAACATTTCTTCTTTTGTAAAACGTACAAAGACTACAAATGCTGTTGAACTGAATATTTATTAACATGTATGTGAAAACACTTTCAGCAATTCAGATTTCGAAATGAAAAATTGTTTTTGTTATATCAGTGTAAATAAATTTAAAATGCCATAAATGAATATAGTTTGCAGGGGCGTAGCCAGGGTCTTGGGTTTGGGGGGGCGAGAACCTCGGTCTCCTAGGGGGGTCCGGGGGCATGCCCCCCCTGAAAATTTTGGATTTCTAGGGTCTCGGAAACACTATTTCCTGCACTTTGAGGCAAGCATTTAAGAGTAATCTGAAAGCAATAAATTACATAATTTTGTTGAAATCAAACCAGAACATAGAATGATACATGTACGTCAGAATATCTTTAGATTTATTTATAAGCAAGTTGTAAATGTAAAAACAGGTTGGAAGCATTTTGTATAGACCCTTACTATTGCAATTTATAGCATATGCATGCCTGCAATATATAGAACACATCAACTATCTACTCGGACTTAAAACAACTGTACCCCCCCCCCCCTACAAGTTTCTCCACGGATTTAAACTTTTCACGAGAACGTTCTTGGAGACCATTGGGGGGGCGACCGCCCCCCCTCGCCCTCCCTTGGCTACGCCCCTGATAGTTTGAGTAGTTTTCAAAATGCAAATATTTTTAGATACCACGCGATGTTCTTTGTAAACATGGGAAGAAAGAACTGTAAAATATATATATGTTATTTACCGGCTGGGAGGTCCGTATAGAGAAATATTTCCCGAGGTCTCAAAAACTGCCCGAGGCCGCAGGCCAAGGGTCGTTTTTGAGACCAAGGGAAATATTTCTCTATACGGACCGACCAAAACGGTAAATAACATATTTATTTTTTTAAATTATCTTCGCTTGGTTCTTTTGGTCTTCATCAGTGTTTAGAGTGAATAAAGAAGGGAAGTTTCTGCTGTTTCTTTCGCAAAAGAAATTAGATTTTAGGTCTCTTTCACGGATGAAAAACTCGATTTCAAAATTTTTGATTTCGTTTAAGTTTATTTTCAGACGTTTTAAGAATATTTTAAGGCCTATAAAACACATTTAAAAGAAAATTATTTTGAGTGGTCCGTGCGGGCTCATACGGACCGCTCGTTAGCCAATCAGAAAGCAGGATTTGGTAAAATACGGTCCGAAAAAAAATAAAACCCTAATATTTTAATGAAATTCTGATGCCTGCTTCCGTAGTGTGGTGGTAACGTCGTCGGTTTGCACGCGAACGAGATTGAGTTCAAACCCTGGTGGCAACGTGCAATTTTCTTCATCTCAATATATGTTACGAAATATCATCCTTAAATTTTTCTTTGTTTTTTGTGGCATTTTTCTTCAAAAAAAATAGAGTGTTTTTTCCCCCCCAAATATTCTACCATAATTAAAACTATATTTTCATCGTTCCGACCATTCGCGAGGATCTGGGTACGAGAATGCGTTCCGACAGGAGTAGTTATTTCCAGGCCTCCAATGAAAAAGAGCGCAAGGGGTGGGGGGTTTGCTGTAAAAGCGAGCGAGGGGATATTGCATTTATGTATTTCTAGTATGCTTATAATTTTAACTTTTGGGTCGGACTCTTGGACAAGTCCAAATATTTCAGTGTTTTCCCGCTCTTTTTCTGAGGAGAGCCTGGGACGAGCTCGGACGTCGCGCATGCGCAAAACGCTTGGCAGCGGTGTTGCTGGGACCTGTTTTCACAACGATCACCCCTGATGAAGACACTAGATCCGAGTGTCGAAACGTTGGATCATGAACAATAACTTTTTAAGCTACGTTCAAAAAACTTTAAAATGTATTTATAAAGCTCTACTAACTTTAATACGAAAAGCACTAATAATAAATCTAAACAAACCCACAGAATTCACAAGCTAATAATACATGTTATTATATATTCAAACTTTATTCTCGTTCGTGATTGGCCAAAACGCCCCCGCTAATTCTGCGTATCTGGAAGCTGACGCGTTATTTCAGCTGCTGACGTGATCAGCGTGCAATAATACCTTGTTTTGGATCGAACTTCGATCCAAAACAAGGTATTATTGCACGCTGTTGAACCCAAGCCCCCAGCGCGGTCGGCAGCTTGCTAAAAATCCCGCCAAAACTAAATATTTTTGAAGAGTAAACAAAATGGCTTTTAACCGGTTTCCATCGTTAAACGAAGAAGAAATTTCGACGTTGCTCTCAGAGAAAGATAGTAAAAGCACGAAGAGTATAGTTTTTGAATATATAATAAAACAATTATTGGATTCGGTTTCCGCATGATATCGAGAATTATCAAGGCCTCGGTTTGTGATAACACAAACCTCGTCCTTGATAATTCTCGATATCATGCTCAACCTCATTCAATAATTGTTTATTGTTAGTGTTCAGTTAAGGCATGAAGTTGGTAAAGTTTTTTCGTATGTTTTTGCTGTACAAGCTGTCGTAAGTTAAACTCAGAGAAAAACTCTGAGCTCCAGACGGGACTCGAACCCACAACCTTCTGAATGCCAGCCGGACGCTCTCACCATTGAGCCACTGGAACTTAGATGGTAGACCGAGGTTGTTTTCGATATTTATACACCTGGGAACTAGTCAAACCGCATGGCATTCAATCTCGTTCCCAGAGCCCGCGCGGCCGGGTATATTTGGCTATGGGGACGAGATTGCACGGCATTCGGAAGGTTGTGACTTCGAGTCCCGTCTGGAGCTCAGAGTTTTTCGCTGAGTTTAACTTAAGACAGCTTGTACAGCAAGAACATACGAAAAAACCCCAAAACAAACCGACAGAATTCACAAGCTAATGAATATATATAAACAGTGACGTAGATAACATGGCAAAAATACTGATCTAGCTTAATATTCCATTTTACGGCATCGCTCTATTATCTGTTGAGAGCTCTATTCATCGGCCAGGGTATCTGCCATTTCTTGCCATCCTTTCTCCAATGATTTGTGATAGATTTCAAGCTGGTAGAAAGAAGATATAAATTAACTTTCGCTATATTCGAAGAATTCTAAACATTTTAAAATAAAGTTATACCCCACTCAAAAGCTCCTCGTACGCGCTCTGCATTTCATCCATTCTATGGCGATCAAGATTTTCATCCTCCTCCGACTAGAATAAAATAAATATTAAAGTTAGTGGTACAGATTTTAGGAAAAAATTAATTGTAAAATTGAACACTATGATATTATAATACATGATAAACGAACGAACGAACGAACGAACGAACGAACGAACGAACGAACGAACGAACGAACGGACGAACGAACGAACGAACGAACGAACGAACGAACGAACGAACGAACGAACGAACGAACGAACGAACGAACGAACGAACGGACGGACGGACGGACGGACAGACGGACGGACGGAATAAAGCTGCTATTAATTTTAGAGAGAAAAATAAAATATTACAGCATGTCTCCTTCATCGCGGTTAAGTATTTTCGTAAATTTAATGAAAGCTTAACTATCAACATACTGTTTTACAAATTTCTCCAATTTCTTCTGCTGAAGCATTCTTTAACATTTCGTAATCTCTGTTAAAAAACAAAACAAAGATGGACACACGAAAATATCTACCAATAAAAACAATATATATATATATATATATATATATATATATATATATATATATATATATATAAGTAGATAACCCCCCCCCCCCCATCCACCGACGGAAGTAGTTAATATTCAGCGTGACTCACGCATGACTCACGCACCATGACTCACGCATGACTCACGCCTGTGACATGTTTGGACAAGACTGGAATATAGTTAGTGCGCATGAAGTTATAAAAATTGAATAATATGGAGACTTTGAATATTATATTAACTTAAATGATCAAACAGTCTTATACACGTTGTGTGGCAATAAGTGTTTAGAGAGTTATCGTTTACTTTGGCCTAGTTTGTAGAGGAACGAAACAGAAATGGATAGAGACACTTTATATTTTTTATCTGAAACCTTGTTTGGAGGAATATAGAGAGTTTTGAACAGCCTAAAGTGTCTGAATTAGCCGAGATAACGTATAGACTTGAATTAATAGCAGTAAATCATCCTAGAATTATTGCTAACTAAACCCTAGTTTAGGAGCGAGGAAATTGTAGGAAGATAGAATGAGGAATCACGAGAAGTCATGAAAAGAACGATTTTAAATGTCGAAATATAAAGTCAAAGCGATTTATTACTTTGAAAGCGTTGTTAGGTTAACTGGAGTAGAAACAGAGTAAGTCATCCTAAAATCACTGCTAACTAAACCCTCGTTTATAAGCGAGGAAATCGTAGGAAGATAGAATGAAGAATCAATTCGAGAAGCCGTAAGAAGAACGATCAATGATTTCATGAGAAAATATAAACGGAATAACTCTTTAAGCTGGTTGCTACGCTTTCTGTTACTAAGTGTGATATTTGCATATTTATCCTCAGTGCACGTGCAGGAGACAAAAGAGAAACTCATTAGGGGCAATTAAGAGGATTAAGCGCTTAGGCAAGTCTAGGCGAGAAAGTCATTAGCAACACGCGTACATGTAATATAGAATTTAAAATATTTTATTGAGAAATATATCTTTACACACACAAAAAAAAAAAACAACTCTTGACTATTATTGACTGTTGTTTCATGTGAATCTTCGTATAATCTTAGTCTTAGGACTATAGTCTTAGTCTTAGGACTATATAGTCTTAGTCTTAGGACTATAGTCTTACTCTTAGAACTATATAGTCTTAGTCTTAGGACTATAGTCTTAGTCTTAGGACTATATAGTCTTAGTCTTATAATCTCACCTAAAATAACCCTAAATAGCCCCGGGGTACCCCCAAACGCCCAGGGGTAACCCCCAAACACCCCAGGGGGTAACCCCAAACACCCCCGAGATACCCCAATCACCCCTGGGGTAACCCCTAAACACCCCCGGGATACCCCAATCACCCCTGGGGTAACCCCCAATCACCCCTGGGGAACCCGCATCTCCCCGGGATACCCCCAAACACCCCCGGGGTACCCCAAACACCCCATGGGATAACCCCCAAACACCCCTGGGTTTAATTCATTTTAGGGGTGATCATGAGTTTTTGGAGGATAATAAGGGGCATGAAGAGGTATTAATGCATGGCTCCTGGCTCCTGGCTCCGAGCCCCTGGCTCCTGGCTCCGAGCCCCCGGCTCCTGGCTCCGAGCCTCCGGCTCCTGGCTCCGAGCCTCCGGCTCCTGGCTCCGAGCCACCGGCTCCTGGCTCCGAGCTCCTGGCTCCGAGCCCCTGGCTCCTGGCTCCGAGCCCCCGGCTCCTGGCTCCGAGCCCCCGGCTCCTGGCTCCGAGCCATCGGCTCCTGGCTCCGAGCTCCTGGCTCCTAGCTCCGAGCTTTTGGCTCCGAGCTCTTGGCTCCGAGCTCTTGGCTCCGAGCTCTTGGCTCCTGGCTCCGAGCCCTTGGCTCCTAGCTCCGAGCTTTTAGCTCCGGGCTCCTGGCTCCTGTCTCCGAGCCCTTGGCTCCTAGCTCCGAGCCCCTGGCTCCGAGCCCTTGGCTCCTAGCTCCGAGCCCTTGGCACCTGGCTCCGAGCGCCCGGATCCATGCATTAATACCTCTTCATGCCCCTTATTATCCTCCAAAAACTCATGATCACCCCTAAAATGAATTAAACCCAGGGGTGTTTGGGGGTTATCCCATGGGGTGTTTGGGGTACCCCGGGGGTGTTTGGGGGTATCCCGGGGAGATGCGGGTTCCCCAGGGGTGATTGGGGGTTACCCCAGGGGTGATTGGGGTATCCCGGGGGTGTTTAGGGGTTACCCCAGGGGTGATTGGGGTATCTCGGGGGTGTTTGGGGTTACCCCCTGGGGTGTTTGGGGGTTACCCCTGGGCGTTTGGGGGTACCCCGGGGCTATTTGGGGTTATTTTAGGTGAGATTATAAGACTAAGACTATATAGTCCTAAGACTAAGACTATAGTCCTAAGACTAAGACTATATAGTTCTAAGAGTAAGACTATAGTCCTAAGACTAAGACTATATAGTCCTAAGACTAAGACTATAGTCCTAAGACTAAGATTATACGAAGATTCACATGAAACAACAGTCAATAATAGTCAAGAGTTTTTGGGTTTTTTTGTGTGTGTAAAGATATATTTCTCAATAAAATATTTTAAATTCTATATTACATGTACGCGTGTTGCTAATGACTTTCTCGCCTAGACTTGCCTAAGCGCTTAATCCTCTTAATTGCCCCTAATGAGTTTCTCTTTTGTCTCCTGCACGTGCACTGAGGATAAATATGCAAATATCACACTTAGTAACAGAAAGCGTAGCAACCAGCTTAAAGAGTTATTCCGTTTATATTTTCTCATGAAATCATTGATCGTTCTTCTTACGGCTTCTCGAATTGATTCTTCATTCTATCTTCCTACGATTTCCTCGCTTATAAACGAGGGTTTAGTTAGCAGTGATTTTAGGATGACTTACTCTGTTTCTACTCCAGTTAACCTAACAACGCTTTCAAAGTAATAAATCGCTTTGACTTTATATTTCGACATTTAAAATCGTTCTTTTCATGACTTCTCGTGATTCCTCATTCTATCTTCCTACAATTTCCTCGCTCATAAACTAGGGTTTAGTTAGCAATAATTCTAGGATGATTTACTGCTATTAATTCAAGTCTATACGTTATCTCGGCTAATTCAGACACTTTAGGCTGTTCAAAACTCTCTATATTCCTCCAAACAAGGTTTCAGATAAAAAATATAAAGTGTCTCTATCCATTTCTGTTTCGTTCCTCTACAAACTAGGCCAAAGTAAACGATAACTCTCTAAACACTTATTGCCACACAACGTGTATAAGACTGTTTGATCATTTAGGTTAATATAATATTCAAAGTCTCCATATTATTCAATTTTTATAACTTCATGCGCACTAACTATATTCCAGTCTTGTCCAAACATGTCACAGGCGTGAGTCATGCGTGAGTCATGGTGCGTGAGTCATGCGTGAGTCACGCTGAATATTAACTACTTCCGTCGGTGGATGGGGGGGGGTTATCTACTTATATATAGGGGTATACTGTACTTACTTCTGCGTTCTTTGAATTGCTGTATTTTTAGATGAGATCCTTTTCTGATTTTTGGTTTTCAGACGAACTATTTTGTCATTCAGAGAGCTAAATTGAAACTTCTTGTTCTAAACCAAAACCAAAAAAACAAACAAGAGAAAGCAATTTGGCGAATGTTATTAATATTCACAAAAAACGGGAATTAAATTGCTTCTCTATTGACAGTCCTATTTATTCAGTCTTGAACTCCAGTGTGAGAATTGCCATGTTGATTGTGCAAGTCACCTGTAATTTCGCCATCAATTCTCTCAAGACTTCATCATCAGTGGTGCCAATATCACGTACATCTTGCACTTTCTTCTGCAACACGCTACAACAAAGTGAAGAAAATCACGATGACGACCACAACGACGATGATGATAATGATAATAATGAAAATGATGATAATGATGATGATGATGATGATGAATGATGATTTAAAATCTTTTTATTTGCTTACCGTAATTTTTCTGTCTCCTCTTCAACGGACGCAATTAACTTAACAGATCGACGAGAATCCTAAACAAGAAAAACAAATTAGGAAAAAAAATACCGGTTGAAGCAAGGAGGTCCACGTACTGTATATTTCACCGTGGTTTGTTCAACCCTCCACTATTTATAATAACACACTGTGCCGTACCTCTTCCACCAAATTGATGGATTCAACTTGGTTTTTTAATCCTTGTAATTTTTCAGTCTTCTCTGCAATTGAAATCTTACAGGAATTGATTATTTTTGTCAACTGCTCTGTTTCCTAAAACAAAACGGCAAATGCTTAGAAAAACCATTGCCAACCATGAACAATATTGTACTATATTAACCATGACCAATATTGTTGTTTGTCAATGTTTGTATGATTGCTACAAAATTTCAAAGAACGAAATATTTACCCCACGAAATTTATCTGGAGAAGTAACAATTTGAGTCTTGAGCCTTTCACATTCTTCGTGCTCAGTCATAATTGTAACTCTAATCTCAGCCTAGCAAGACAAGACATTTATACACAAATTAACAGAACAAGTAAATAAAGATTTAACTAATCACAGAAACAAACTATAAGTAAAATATTTAATAGCTTTGTAAGTTTTAGCTAAAATTATCAAATCATTAATAATAAAATTCAAAAGAAATGAATGTTTAATCAATATTTGTAAATACTGTTAAAATAAAACATTGATTAATAAAACATCAATGTTTTATTAAAGTTATAAGACACTAGTAGCTCAAATTCAGCTTTTTCGCACTTAAAATGATCTTATCTAACCTTTCCTACGACTATTAAACAAAGTGTTCATCATTTACACTCACACTCACACCCACACTCACACCCACACCCACACCCACACTCACACTCACACTCACACTCACACTCACACTTACACTTACACTTACACTTACACTTACACCCACACTCACACCCACACCCACACTCACACTCACACTCACACTTACACTTACACTTACACTCACACCCACACTCACACCCACACTCACACCCACACTCACACCCACACCCACACCCACACTCACACCCACACTCACACTCACACTCACACTTACACTTACACTTACACTTACACCCACACTCACACCCACACCCACACTCACACTCACACTCACACTTACACTTACACTTACACTCACACCCACACTCACACCCACACTCACACCCACACTCACACCCACACTCACACCCACACCCACACTCACACTCACACTCACACTCACACTTACACCCACACCCACACCCACACCCACACCCACACTCACACTTACACTTACACTTACACTTACACTCACACCCACACTCACACTTACACTTACACTTACACTTACACTTACACTTACACTTACACTTACACCAACCTCGTATAAACGGTCAATTCAGTTCTAGTAAGTCACGACTTATTTTGGACTAGCTTTCAACCCTGTTCTTATTTTAAGCCCTGTTTACACGGCCAAAATTTAAGCACGCTTAAGTTAAGCGTGCTTAAAATGC
Source organism: Corallium rubrum (assembly GCA_964035015.1). Taxonomy (NCBI): domain Eukaryota; kingdom Metazoa; phylum Cnidaria; class Anthozoa; order Scleralcyonacea; family Coralliidae; genus Corallium; species Corallium rubrum. The sequence continues at coordinate 16,807 of CAXIUP010000156.1, read as the reverse complement.
GCCACCTTGGTGCGTTTGTTAATAGGTTAGATATTACAATTCATTTATGTTAATTATTCATAATACTAGTATATATTCATGCATGTAAAGCATGAGAAGTAATATTTCATAAACGAGTGCGAGTGTTTTACCAGGGTTTCCAAACACTTGAGAACAATTAAATTCACTCGACTGTTCACCGCGCGATTTTCATAATTGTTCTCTCGAGTTTGTAAAACACTCAAGACAACAAAAACCACTCGGCCGTACCGGCCTCGTGTTTTCATTGCCTTTCGTGTTTTACAAACTCTCGAGAACAATTATAAAAATCGCTTGGTGAACAGCCTCGTGAATTCAATTGTTCTCGCGTGTTTGGAAACCCTGGTAAAACACTCGCACTCGTTTATGAAATAACTTCTCAGTTGACGATAGTCTAGAATTCGCTAATTAGATGGCGTGCTATTATATAACCTAACTTAATTGGTTTCTGTGTTGAGTTTTGCATTTATAATTTAGAACTGTGGTAATAATACAGTTTTCTTTGTTTTGACTGTTTCTATAATTTAGAAATGTCGTAGTGTACGCTTTTTATTGTTTAAAGCGTTTATTATCTAATTTCTAATTATTAATTCAATTTTTCGTTTATTACCGGGGTTTCGCAACTCACGCACGTGACGAAATACGTGTTTTTGATTGGCTAATTAGCTCACGAATTATTCATGAATTTGAGAAATATAATTAAACAAGTAGATGTTTAACATGGTGGCAGCGGGGTAACGTCTATAGATGAAAACATGGCTTCAATAAATCTACCCTTTCCAATCCTAAAAGCCACTGGGGATGAGAAGCATGATATGGAAGTTTATGTTGAGGATTTGACTGATTATTGTATATTGAACAATTGGTTTGATATGTCAAAGGAGACCGAAGAGGAGAGATGGATTAAACCAGAGAAAGCAATGGCATGTTTACGAGCGTCTCTTACGCCGGCAGCAAGAACAATCTATAAATTCAGTTTAGGTCTTAGCGAGGCCGATCAAAAGAAACCTCATCGAGTCATTCATCATTGCAAATATACCTTTTTTAGCCTTTTCAAAATATGGAGGTGACGCTCTCAAAAACGTAAAACCTTCATCGTAATTAACAAGTTTTTCTAATGCTCCTTTTTGTTTGAGCTGACCTGCCTTAATTCGATTATTTTTGTCTTGGCATTTCCTTAGGGCAACTAGAGATTGACCGAGTAAAACCTTCATTTGTAGTTTCTTTGTTTTAAAGAAGATATTCTCTACACACATAGCAGCCCTTCTGTCTGACCGTCTTAACTCAGATATACAAATTTCACTATAATATGTACATCTGTAAGTCTACTGGTATTGTTGGGTCGTTTTTGACCAAGGAATATACCTGGATATGCCATTTCTTCAGAATATACATCTCTGAAAACACTGAGAGGAGTGTAACCCTCACTGGTGCAACATTAAGAATGTGTTCACCTTCATTGTCTGTCATGAAATCAGTAGCAGTTAACATTGTGTCTGCGACACCAGCAGGTATTTCTACTTCATCTTCACTTCAGTTATCTTCATCTGGCACCTGATTACATTTAATACAATTTATATTTTCTAATTGCTTTGTCAAGCCAAGTTTGACTGAAAGTTATACCTTCTTCCTTGTAAAGACTACTATTATCGACAAGCCATTTGGCAGCTTGCACAACTTTATGTGGCCTTACATTCAAGGACAAAGCTGAACTTTTATATTGCAATTTCCTCTTTAGGTTAACTTTAATAGTTCCAGTTTCATCTGCTAACCATGGCAACATGCTAACAGTATTAGTAATATCTGTTGGAACATTCACAATATTTCCATTAATTTTGAATTGTTTTCCCCTAGGCGCTTGCATGAGTGCCAATGAAGGCTAATCTAGGAGCAAGTAGCCTACCTAATTCATTTAGGTAAAAAAGTAGGTTTTGCTGGGAACTGCATCCCATTTATGGCAGCACAAGGTGGTACTTTATTCTTCTGTAAGTACTTATGACATGTTCTGCACAACCATTCAACATTATCAACACTTGTTTTATTTAAAATATTTTTTTGAATACTGGGATTAGCTTTCTTTAGAGTTGCAGCAGGCGACACACTGTGTTTATACCACAATTAGTCACAACAAGTGCAAATATAAAGTGGTCCTTGCGAGACAATATTGTGAAACTTTAAAATTAAACTTTGTAAACAATGATTTTGTGATTCAGACCGTTTTCTTTTCATAAATTCCTTCATGTACTGATTTTTCTTCTGCTTATATTCAGGGTCCTTAGTTGACCGTTTACCTCTCATATATTCCTTCATGTATTTATTTTTCTTCTGCTTGACTTGGGGGTCCTCAGTTGCCCTCTTTTTTTCCATGTATTCCTTCATGTAAGCATTTCGTTTCTGAGTATATGTGCTTGTTTTATTGATGTAAATATTTTCAACATTTTTACCCTCTGGTTTTTCTGAACAAGTGAGCTGATTTTGTATTGCACAGTATTGATTTTGAGGTAAATTTTCAAATGTAGAATATGGTAATGTTGATACATAATGGTATTCATCTATATGACCTAAATAAATATCAGTTGGTCGCTGTGTTGAAGATACAGCTCGTATAAAATTGAACTCACGAAAATTTTTAATTCTTAAATTAAGTTGATCAGCAACAGCTTGTATAATCAAACCATCACACCATGTCCCTTGCATAGACATATTATTAAGGTATTGTAACCAAGAATACTCTGTATTGCTTTCAATAAACCTCTCAGGATTCTCTCATATATGCAATACCAGCAGCTCTGCTATCTAAGTGACGACCTGGGTCACCATATAACTGATGTGACACAGCTCGGGAAAAAACAATCACCTGCACCACCAACATCACGTGGTCTCAACTAAAATATACGTAATCTTTGTTCCAAACGTAAATGTGATGGTGACGTTATTCTGGGTTGACTGCTTTTGTTTTGCAGAGGACCAGGGTTTAATTCAATATCACCAGACAGTAGAAGCGTATTTTTAATTGTTGGTCGACTTTTTCTCTTTCTTATGGCTAACAATTTTTTAACGGGTATTCTAGATGGTTAAATCCTCATATTTATCAGTTTTGCTTTAACGAAACTTGCGCAAACACGTGTCGACCAATCAACTACTTTTATAAAGACTAAAGGAGGCTTTAAAAATCTTTTGTCGTTATTTCAATGTATCTGTACAACATACAAAAACTGTTGTAGATCACAATTGCAAACTGTATGCGATTTGTGACCAAAATTCTTACCAAATTTCGCAGCGTTCTGCTTGATAGTTGAAATGCGAGCTTGTGAACTGTGAACTTGTAAACTGTGAAGAAGCTTGAACGTGCTGTCCTTGAAAAATATTTTCCAATACTCGTTTCCATCGACCAAACTGCCATCTTCGCTTCATATCCGGTGTCTTAATAGTGCCAACATCATTTCAGCCCATGTAATCGAGCGTCTGGCAACTCAGGCCATTGCTTGGCTAACCGAGTTAACAAACCTAACAAAGCTAACACACGACAGCAATATATCTGCGCTTCACGCAGATACAAAAATCCTATTCCCTTGCAAATATTTCCTATTCATTGAAGACCCCATGACCCCAAATAAGTTCATAACAAGGGGGTCTATGGAGTGTACTCAATTTATGGCAACACGATACATGTATTTGGTGATAACAATCGGTGTGCACCAGTAGGAGGGACCCAAATAAGTTATGATTATGCAGAGAGCAAGACGGTAGAGGAAATGTGCCTGACCAGAAAAATGTTGCAATATATAGGAATCATCAGGCAGATGTGATAAACAGACCCATTTAATGCTACCCCAGTTTCTGAGCTCTGGAAAGATAAAAGCAAGTTCAACAAGATAGAGCCATTATATAAGAACATTTGCCACCTAAACAGCACAAGGACCAAAGTGAACTTCGAATGTTGCGAGCGATTTATAAAAGAACATAATGCAAAATCAATAAGAGTGGACTTTACGTATAACAATAAAAAAGAATCATATAATGTCTGTGAGGGGATGCCAGTGATTGCTACAGAAAATATGAAAGACTACGATATATTCAACACGGTGAACTTCACTATAGATGACATAAATGATAACATTATTATTACAGTAAATGGCGAGTGGTTCCAGGGTGAATTCAGTAAAAGCTTCATCATCCTGTCATTCTGTTTGACGGTGTGTGAATAGCAAGGTAATGATATACGTAAACCACTTAATTTCTACGATGTGAACGGATGTGAATGGATAAGAGGCAACTGTATACAAGCTTATCACGTACTAACAAATTTGAGGACATTCATTTCGACAACGAACTGGTCAACGATAATACTTCATAAAAAGGATGCCTACTCTAGAGTTAACAAACGCTAAGTTCAATAGCTTATACCAGAATGGAAAGAAAGTGCTATGTTGTGTCACTTGATAACGGCATGAAATATGTTGGATCCACTTGTGAGACACTGGAGCAAAGGCTGAAATGGCACCTATAAACCAATAAAAAGGGTTCAGTGTTCTGATACAAAAACGAGAATCCAAAAATAAGGCTCATTGTCAGGTCCCTTGCAAAGACAAAAAGACACTCGAGCAAGTGGAAACGTCATATATAGAATCGTATGTAACCAAGTACGGTACAAAGCTATTGAACAAGCGCTGTAATCCACTTGCTAAGAAAAAGAAAAGGAAATATAAGGTGGAGCTTGAAAACAAAAGCCAGCTAGAAGAGCATATGAGAGAGCTGGGTGTTAAGCTAGTGATCAGAGACAATGAGAAGGAGGGCAACTATTACACCGAACAGGGTGAACGTATACGCGCTAGTGATCAGAAACAATGAGGAAGGCAACTATTACATCGAACAGGGTGAACGTATACGCGCTAAGTCCCGATATACTAAAGGCAATAAAGAGGAAGCTATCGAAAAGATCACAAAAAGGAAAACATAATGATCAGTGAAATGACGATAGGCCGTACCCCCTATTACATCAGTGGACAAAAAGTGGGAGAAGCAGTCTTGTCTTAGTAGTTAAATTTTGCATACCAGCATTTTAAATTTTCAACATGGACACTGTTGAAATAGTGTTCTGAAGCACTTTGTAGCCTTTCAGAGGCTGTTGAAATGAAAATGGACGTTGTTAAAGTAGAGTGTGCTAAAGCACTTTGTCGTCTTTCAGAGGCTGTTGAAACAGATGAAAACCCTAGCTTTTGTCAAAGCTCTTCTCCAGGCAAAAACTGTGTTCCACTTCAAAACCTTTTGGTGGTTTTACATGTTGTGTGCCAGGCTGTTCTAGCAATAACAAGAGGAACCCAGAACTCTCTACAAGTTTCCTAACGGAGAAAGCCAGGACTCGAAAGAGCTTCGAGAAAAGTGGATACATCTTGGTTCCCAAAAGAATTTTTTGCCAACGATAGGACACAGTGTTTGTTCAAAGCATTTTCCTGGAGGTAAAAAGAACTATATGAATCGTCTACCTACCATAGTACCCAAAACGATTAAACCTACGTCGACCAAGCCTAGATCAACAACTAAAGCTAGGAACAGGACTGCTGCTAATTCGACTGTTAGGCAAAATAATCGAAGTAACCCTTACCAAACATGGTGATATGGGACATATATGGCCCAAGTATGGAAAAAGAATGGGTTGAACTATGGTCCATACATGGGATAGATATGGTTTTGCTATGGGTTCTACTTTCCATATCAGACCCATATATATGGAAAATGTAGGAAATTGGCAAAAATCCATAGGATTCCCATATTCCTGATGGGAATTATATGGGGTTCCATAGTATTGCCATATATTTAGTAATTTTCTACAGTGATATGGTTTTGCTTCTATTTCCCATATCATTTCCATATATATGGGAAATGTAGGAAATTGGCAAAAATCCATAGAATTCCCATATGGGATTTTTGCAAACTATGGGAAAACTATGGGAATCCTGAATGATTTCATGGTTGGATTTGTTACCCATAGAAAAACCATTTGTTGGATCCTGTGTCACTTGATCTTACGGTTGAGCAATGGTTTTATTAAAATCAATCAAGAAATCAACAGTCAATCAAAATTGGTTTAATTAATTTAAGTAAACAAATTTGCTAATTTAACTACAAAACTACAGCTTAATATGTGAGCAATATAATAATACAAATGTAAATTTTCATTATAATAAACAAATTTTAAAATAATAGTTAAAAATAAAAAAGTTAATTATATTAATATAATATTTATTACGTATAATAATAAAAATGAATTGAGGAAAACACCACTTTAAACTTGTAATAATGAATAACTTAATCTAAATAGTATCGGTTTGATTTGATTCTGAAGTTGTCGTGAACTGTGATTAAGCATTACATATTTTATAATTTTTAAGATTATAAGTTTAATTTGTTCAAATCTGCACGGGTGACACGTGCGATTTTTTTCTCGCGCCGGCAACGCAACGGGTCAAATTTCATTGCGTTGCCGGCGCAAGCGAAGTGGTTACACGTGCAATGATAGCTTAGCCGCGTCGGAAAAAACCATGCCTTCATAGTGCAGCCAAGGCTTCTTTGGTTTCTTAGCTGCTGGTTCATCTTCTTCATTACTTTTTTCAAGCTGCCGTTTGACTTCACGTCTCATAGATGTTCACAAACTGTGGAATTTCTTCTCAAGAACTTCGATTGTGAACCTGTCTGTACCCAAGCGATTTTACAAGCTCATCTTTCGCCTTGTTTTTCTCGACATGGCTTGGGATGCGAAGCGCTCCACAGAATAGGATTATCGCGATAAAACTCTAGTAAAAATTTCACGTCGTCTGCTGCAATTTTCTCCGAGTTCTGTTGAACTACGTCGACCAAAGGTTGAGAGGCTTCCAAATACGCGTTCATGTTTGTTTGTTTTTGGGAATCGAAACAGAAAGAAACGAGCCTGCGCTACAGCACACTGGCCATACGAAAGCGAATTTCATTGGCTGGCTTAAAATAATCATTGCGTTTCCTGCTGAAATAATGCCTGTGTAATTGAATACTTTCGGCAATCGTTGCGGAAAGTTAAACCATTTTAACTTTCGGCAACGATTACCGAAGGTGTCAGGTTACATTTGCGTTGCCGCAAAGGATATGTGACACGTGCGATTTTCTCTCTCGCGCCGGCAACGCAATGAAATTTGACCCGTTGCGTTGCTGGCGCGAGAAAAAAATCGCAACGTGAAATGGCAGTTTTTTTATCCGTGAAATGAGAAATGACTTTTTTATTTCCCGTGAAACGTGATCCGTACCCCCCCCTTTACCACCCTCTACTGAATAGAAGCGGAATCATATAAACACTACATAGAAATCACACTACGAGCGGGATCTCGGCAAACGTCTCGTCCCGGCTAACCGGGATCATGTAAGAAACAAATCTTATCTGATAAATCAGTCTCTAGAAACTGGCCTTTTTCCCACTGCCTGGAAAGCGGCCAAAATTATACCCATTCATAAATCCGGATCGTACTCGAATTTCGATAACTATAGACCTATTTCAATTCTACCGGTCTTGTCGAAAGTAATCGACAAACTTATTCACCGACAACTTTTGACATTCCTTGAGGAAAATAAATTGCTAATACTTCGTTTTAATAATAATAATAATAATAATTATTCACACTTTTTCATATGTACAGTTCCCAGAACCGAGCAAAAAATTGTGACAGAGTACCCATGTCAGAGTACTAAGTTTCCGGGCACCAGTAAAGTCAATAATGGCGGGCAGTGGAAGCATATCGATGTGCATCTCAGTCTTCGCTGTTTTGACGAGACAAAATCCTTAATTTCTGTCAAATAACACATTTTACCTACTAAACGATATCCTATACGTTCATACAGTGTGTATTTCCTTCGCAAAATACAACGATCGTTGAGTTACGAATGCTTAAACTTTGCAATATCGATAGATACGGGGAGAGCACACCTCCCTGGCGCACACCTGACAGAAATGGCTTCTGACGAAAGATCACCAAGCGAGATAACACATTTCATTCGATGGTTACCAAGAACGCAAGATACGCCACGATTTTCCCATCATACCCATATTATATAACTTATAAAACAGATAGATAGATAGATAGACAGACAGACAGACAGACAGACAGACAGACAGACAGACAGACAGACAGACAGACAGACAGACAGACAGACAGACAGACAGACAGACAGACAGACAGACAGACAGGCAGGCAGGCAGGCAGGCAGGCAGGCAGGCAGGCAGGCAGGCAGGCAGGCAGGCAGGCAGGCAGGCAGGCAGGCAGGCAGGCAGGCAGGCAGGCAGGCAGGCAGGCAGGCAGGCAGGCAGGCAGGCAGGCAGGCAGGCAGGCAGGCAGGCAGACAGGCAGACAGACAGACAGACAGACAGACAGACAGACAGACAGACAGAATGAATGAATCACATTTATTTCAGTACGGTAGTTTCATAAGTATAAAAACTTCTTTCCATGAAAGCCGTACATAAGTTAAAAAAATACAATATTTTTGTTATTTTACAAATAAATACTAATTTACAAAAGATACTAACTATATACAATATATACATATATGGATGACAATTTCAAAGGAATAACTTCTTTTTAAATTCTGATTTAGATTGAGGTGTTTTCAGTTCAGAAGGAAGAGAGTTCCATAACTGAACACCTCTGTATGAGAAACTGCCTTTGTAACATTCTGTTTGTGGAATTCGAGTTGTTAATAAATTATGACGATTCTCTCTTAATTTATTCTTATAGGGACCCTGTTCCGAACGCTTAGTAAATAGGTCACTCAAATAGCTGGGTGCATTTTTGTTCAGAGCATTGTAAACCATAAGGCACAAATGTTTGTCCCTTCTAATGGTTAGATTATCCCATTTCAGCTCCTTTAAAATATCAGCCGATCTAACGTCATAACCTTGATTGGTTATTATGCGAGCAGCGCGATTTTGGAGCTTTTGCAAACGAGTAGAGAGACCTTTGTTCAAATTTCCCCAAACAGTGTCGCAATAATCGAAATAAGGCTGGATAAGCGAATTATAAATAGTAAGTAAAGTTCTGCGTGGAACAAATTTACGTGCTTGCTTTAGACCATTTATGGAACGACAAATTTTTGTAAACAAGTAATCGATTTGTTCGTTCCAGGTCAAAGTTTCATCCAAATAAATTCCAAGGCATTTAGCAGACTCGACTCTTGATAGGTTTATCACCAATTAAAATAGGAAAAACTGGACCCAAATTGTCCAATTTAAACTGCGTACCAATAAACATGTACTCAGTTTTAGTGACATTTAAACTTAATTTATTCGCTTGTAGCCATTTGTCGACATTTATTAAGTCGCATTTAACTTTATTTTGAAGTTCTGTAGTCGATTTCGATGAAACACTTAGTGATGTATCATCCGCGTACATACGAGCTTTTGTGTATTGCAGGCATGTCGGTAAGTCATTAATAAAAAGTAGGAAAAGTAGAGGTCCTAAAATAGACCCTTGTGGAACACCACATTGAACTTCTTGAAGTTTAGAAGTACAACCTTCTACTAAACAGCATTGTTTTCTGTTTGATAAATATGATGAAAACCAATCAAGAGCCATTCCATAAATGCCATAGAACTTCAGTTTTTCTAATAATATTTCATGTGACACCGTGTCAAAAGCCTTTGCTAAATCCAACAATGTGATAAGATTCAAATTACCTTTATCAATATTCAAATACCATTCATTAGTTGCGTCAAGCAGGGCTGTAACGGTTGAGTGAAGCGAGCGAAATCCAGACTGATATTTATTCAATAAATTGTTTTCAATAAGATATTCATAAAGTTGATCATAGACTATCCTTTCACATAATTTAGAAATTGCTGGTAAAATGGATATTGGCCGGTAATTCTGTTGATTAGTTGCATCGCCAGATTTAAATAGCGGAAAAACCTTAGCAATTTTCCAATGGGATGGGAAAATACCGGTTTCAATCGACTTATTTATAATTAGTGTTAGCGAGCCACAAAAGAAGCCTGCTCGAAATGTTATCCAAACCAGTTGCTTTATGAATAGGTAAACGCTTTAACAGATTTAAAACAATATTCTCTGATGTTGGTTCTAAACAAAAGGCAGATTTTGTTGGTGTTAAATAACTCTGGAAACTATGTTCACTATCGGGTATTGTTGAAGCCAAATTAGGTCCTATGTGAATGAAATGGTCGTTCAAATCAGACAGACAGACAGACAGACAGACAGACAGACAGACAGACAGACAGACAGACAGACAGACAGACAGACAGACAGACAGACAGACAGACAGACAGACAGACAGACAGACAGACAGACAGACAGACAGACAGACAGACAGACAGACAGACAGACAGACAGACAGACAGACAGACAGACAGACAGACAGACAGACAGACAGACAGACAGATAGACAGATAGACAGATAGACAGATAGACAGATAGATAGATAGATAGATAGATAGATAGATAGATAGATAGATAGATAGATAGATAGATAGATAGATAGATAGATAGATAGATACAACAATGGGTTAGACTAAGTACATGGATACTTTAGTTATATTAAGAACCTCCATTACCTTCAATGCCAGCTGTTTCCCTCTCGCTTGACGTACGTGGATAAAAAAGCATGTCAGGCTCACCATACCAGGCGTCTTTATGGCCTAAAAAGAAAGAAAGAATGTCATAAATGCGAAGCAGCATCCCCAAGAATCCCCTAAAAATAACCAGAGCAGAAAATAAATATAACCAAGACTTTTCTTGGGATAAACGCTCTGTGCATTCTTCCAGCCAGATCTCTCGTGGTTCAATTGTTGGAATAAGATTATTGAAATAATTATTGAAATACGTTTGGCATTGGTAGTTGATCTGATACCCACGTGACTGATTAGTTTTGAATCTCGCATAAACTAAATTTGGGGAGAAGAATTGGTTTGGTTTAGATTGAAAGAAATCCTAACGTTGATTCAAATATCCTCTTGCCACCGAGGAAAGAATTTCGTAACACGATCCTTAATATCACGCAAGCCTATAAGATACAAAAGTAGTTATCGACGTTTCGAGCTAAGGTCCTTTGTCATGGAAAATTTTCTACTAAAATGTTCTCCATGGGCCTTTGCTCGAAATGTTGAGAACTGCTTTTGTATCTTATAGGCTTGCAGTTATTAAAATGTTATTGTCTATGTTATTGTCCAGGTTTATGCAAGAATAATTAACTCTGTGAGTAACACTTTGTACCTACAGAATATTTAATGAGGCAGCACCTCTTTGAATTGTAATGGGGAGAGGAGCTTATCTACAGTGTGTCTAAAAAAAAGGCTAGTCTTTGAAATTCAAATAAGATATAACCTATTGTAGTAATTTGACAGTTCTATTCAGGGGCGGATTTAGGGTACGTCAAACACGTCACGCGACGTAGACAAATAAAATCCCAGACTAATTTATTCATGAATTAATTAGTTGGAACCATTTCAAATTTGAAAATTTCAAATTTAATAAATATTCAAATTTTTAAAATTTTTTTATGAATTTATGAATTTTTCAAAAATTTCACTTTTGCACGTATTTAGCGCTATCACTGATATATAGATCAGTGAGCGCTATATCGAGGAAAAAATTAATAATTCTCTGACCCAGTCCCAGTCCTCGGCTGGAGGACACTTAGTCTACTTCATGTAATCTTGTTACCTCATGTAATCTTGTTACCTCATGTAATCCTGTAACCCTATGTAATCTTGTTACCTCATGTAATCCTGTAACCTCATGTAATCCTGGAACCCTATGTAATCATGTAACCCTATGTAATCATGTAACCCTATGTAATCTTGTTACCTCATGTAATCCTGTAACCCTATGTAATCATGTAACCTCATGTAATCCTGTAACCTCATGTAATCCTGGAACCCTATGTAATCATGTAACCCTATGTAATCATGTAACCCTATGTAATCTTGTTACCTCATGTAATCCTGTAACCCTATGTAATCATGTAACCCTATGGAATCCTGTAACCTCATGTAATCATGTAACCCTATGTAATCATGTAACCCTATGTAATCCTGTAACCTCATGTAATCATGTAACCCTATGTAATCCTGTAACCCTATGTAATCATGTAACCTCATGTAATCCTGTAACCTCATGTAATCATGTAACCCTATGTAATCATGTAACCCTATGTAATCCTGTAACCTCATGTAATCATGTAACCCTATGTAATCATGTAACCCTATGTAATCCTGTAACCTCATGTAATCATGTAACCCTATGTAATCATGTAACCCTATGTAATCATGTAACCCTATGTAATCATGTAACCTCATGTAATCATGTAACCCTATGTAATCATGTAACCTTATGTAATCCTGTTACCTCATGTAATCCTGTAACCTCATGTAATCCTGTAACCCTATGTAATCCTGTTACCTCATGTAATCCTGTAACCCTCTGTAATCCTGTAACCTCCTGTAATCTTGTAACCTTATGTAATCCTGTAACCTCATGTAATCATGTAACCCTATGTAATCATGTAACCCTATGTAATCCTGTAACCTCATGTAATCATGTAACCCTATGTAATCATGTAACCCTATGTAATCATGTAACCTCATGTAATCATGTAACCCTATGTAATCATGTAACCCTATGTAATCCTGTTACCTCATGTAATCCTGTAACCTCATGTAATCCTGTAACCCTATGTAATCCTGTTACCTCATGTAATCCTGTAACCCTCTGTAATCCTGTAACCTCCTGTAATCTTGTAACCTTATGTAATCCTGTAACCTCATGTAATCCTGTAACCGTCCTGATAGACGACCTAACAGTGCCTGTCCATGGCAAACGAGTTAAGAAAAATTAAAACTAGATTTAAACAATGCAATCTTATTTTTTTACCTTACAAGCTATATATACAATTTTCTTTTAAAGTTATAGACTAAAATTGTCACATATTACGGTTTTATAGAGTTTAATTTGTAACATTAGCAGCTGCTTTCAAATTGTATACATACAATATATATTGTCCTTAAACGTTACATGACAATTTCTAGCGGTTAAGATCTAACAACTTGCTGTATATAAACTGCAATAAATTGAATTTAAGATTGTTTAAGTGAGCTGGTAGTGTTTAGTGATGTGTTAAGATCTTGATCTACACCTTTTTCAGGTCAAATTCAGAAACTTCCAAACGAATTTCAGACACTTCCAAATGATATTCAGATTGTCCAAATGAATTTCAGACATTTCCAAATGATATTCAAATTGTCCAAATGATATTCAGACATTTTCAAATGAATTTCAGACATTTCCAAATGATATTCAGACATTTCCAAAATGAAGCGAGAGGCTAAAGTTCGCTTGAACAGTAAATAGTTCGGATCAGCTGAGGGGACACATATACCTTTTTTGCCCTGCATTACTCAATAAAAAACATTCAATTGCACTCGTTGAAATAACAATAGCACTTTATTATTAGCGCGAAACGACATTCAATAACGCTTCTGTAACATCAATAGCATTGATTATACATAAAGTGCTATTTTTATTTCAATGAGTGCAATTGAATGTTTTTTATTGAGTAGTGCAGGGCAAAAAAGGTACATGTGTTCCCTCATCTGATCCGACCTATTTACTGTGCAAGCCTCTCGCTTCATTTTGGAAATGTCTGAATATCATTTGGAAATGTCTGAATATCATTTGGAAAATCTGAATATCATTTGGAAATTTCTGAAATTCACTTGAATTATCTGAAATTCACTTGGAAAGTTCTGAAATTGATCTGAATTATCTGAAGTTCGTTTGGAAGTTTCTGAATTTGACCTGAAAAAGGTGTAGTGGACCAAGACCGAGTGGTTCATGTAATATTTAATTTATTTTAATATGACCAAGTAGGTTTTCTTTGATGTACCGCGGTTTATGCAGTAGTTAAAATATGAGCGGCCGATCTTTATGGGCATTTACAAAGGCGAGCCATTGTAGATGCCCATAAAGATTGGACGCGATTAGAAACGTTAGATAAGAATCATTTTAACTCAGAAAAAACTGAATTGAGCCGCCAGTGTCTATTAACTTTGATAAAACTTAACATTGATGTTTTATTAATCAATGTTTTACGTAATATTTAAAGCACGAGCAGGCGCAGCCCAAGTGTTTTAGATCTGATAAAACACGTGATGCGAGTGTTTTGAATGGCTTCAAAAACGATTCGTTATTGGATGTTATGTTCATTAGTCTTCTTTATATAAAATTGTATGTTCATTAGTATTCTTTCTGACGTCAAGAAGTTTTATGGACATGGTACTGATTTCCTTGGCTTTGTGTTTTCCTCGTGAATTATTAATGAGTTTTTGAACAGTATTTACAAACACCTGATTAAACATTCATTTCTTTTGAATTTTCCTTATGAATTATTAATGAATTTGATAAGTACTGTTTAAAACATGCATGAGCAGCAGTGTTTTATCAGATTTAAAACACGAGGCGATATAGCCAAGTGTTTTAGATCTGATATAAACACGTACTGCGAATGTTTTAAATAGCTTCAAAAACAACCCATTTGGTAAGTTCATTGGCGTAGTAAGTTTGAGAAATAACGCTGTCTAAGCCGAGAAAAGTCAAAGCTAAATTTTATGTAAATCATGAGGATTTTTTATCTGATATAAAACGACGGACGTGGTACTGATTTCCTTTGTGTTTTCCTCATGAATTATTAATGAATTTTTGAAAGTATATAGGATAAATACCATGCAGAACGAGGGATATATGTTATATACAACCCCGAGGACGCGAAACGTTCGAGGGCTGTATATCGCATACATCCCGACATTTAATCGTCTTTCAAAAGACATTAGGAACTGTATAAATCACGTACAGTTTTCCAGACTTTTAAAAACTCATTTAATTAGTTCAGCGAAAGAAAGACATAATCTAACATAATACTTATATATATATATATTTTATTCTTCTTTGCAATTTTAATAGTATATAATCTCAAAATTTTATCTTTTATCTGTAAGCATATCGTATATATTTAAATTATAGTTAATTTGTATTACTTATACTTAATTGTTAATATATGTAATTTTTGCGGATGAAGAGCCACTAGTTGGAATGCCGTAATAAATCGTTTTTATTATTATTATTATTATTATTATTATTATTATTATTATTATTATTATTATTATTATTATAGGTTACAAGATTACATAGGGTTACAGGATTACATGAGGTTATATGATTACATAGGGTTACAGTTAGGTTACAGGATTACATAAGGTTACAGGATAACATAAGGTTACATGATTACATAAGGTTACAGGATTACATGAGGTAACAAGATTACATAGGGTTACATGATTACATAGGGTTACATGATTACACAGGGTTACAGGATTACATGAGGTTACGGGATTACATTAGGTTACAGAATTACATGAGGTTACAGGATTACATAGGGTTACAGAATTACATGGGGTTGCAGGATTACATAAGGTTACAGGATTACATGAGGTTACAGGATTACATTAGGTTACAGAATTACATGAGGTTACAGGATTACATTGGGTTACAGGATTACATGAGGTTACAGGATTACACGAGGTTACAAGATTACATAGGTTTACCGGATTACATGAGGTTACATGATTACATAGGGTTACAGGATAACATAAGGTTACAAGATTACATGAGGTTACAGGATTACATGAGGTTACAGGATTACATGAGGTTACAGGATTACATAAGGTTACAAGATTACATGAGGTTACAGGATTACATTAGGTTACATGATTAGATAAGGTTACAGGATTACACGAGGTTACATGATTACATGAGGTTACAGGATTACATGAGGTTACAGGATTACATGAGGTTACAGGATTACATGAGGTTACAGGATTACATGAGGTAACAGGATTACATAGGGTTACAGGATTACATAGGGTTACATAGGGTTACATGATTACATGAGGATACAAGATTACATAGGGTTACAGGATTACATGAGGTAACAGGATTACATAGGGTTACATGATTACAAGGGTTACAGGATTACATAGGGGTACAGGATTACATGAGGTTACAGGATTACATGAGGTTACATGATTACATAGGGTTACAGGATTACATAGGGTTACATGATTACATAGGGTTACAGGATTACATGAGGTAACAAGATTACATAGGGTTACATGATTACATAGGGTTACATGATTACATAGGGTTACAGGATTACATGAGGTAACAAGATTACATAGGGTTACAGGATTACATAGGGTTACATGATTACATAGGGTTACAGGATTACATGAGGTAACAGGATTACATAGGGTTACAGGATTACATAGGGTTACAGGACTACATGAGGTTACAGGATTACATGAGGTTACATGATTACATAGGGTTACAGGATTACATAGGGTTACATGATTACATGAGGTTACATGATTACATAGGGTTACATGATTACATAGGGTTACAGGATTACATAGGGTTACATGATTATATGGGGTTACAGGATTACAGAATTACATGATTACATGGGGTTACAGGATTACATGAGGTAACAGGATTACACAGGGTTACAGGATTACATAGGGTTACAGGATATCAGTATGTATATCAGTATGTTCTCTCCGCGGAAATCGCAATAAAATCGCACCCTAGTAAAGTTCCCTAGTGCACCTGAGTAAACTGAACATCTTGTTAATGCGTTTTACTCAAGTACTGAGTAAAGCGAATGTTTAAGTAAAGCGTTTTACTCAAGTGCTGAGTAAAGCGAA